>JARHVA010000481.1:1002500-1040000 GCA_037957365.1 Torreya grandis | reverse complement strand
ACCTTATATCCATAGTATATCTATAGTAAACTAGATTACTAGATAGACAAATAGGTGATTACCGATATGGTAGAGTGTGCTCTAATTTGGTAGCTAATAGAGTGTGTTTCCCATCTCAACTCAATCTATACCAAACCTGATCTATACCCAAATTGATATATAAATGGAATGAAGGGCATATGCCTTAATCCAATATATCAAGGAGGGGCTACTTAGAGATTGGGCATGGCTAGGTGGACCCTAAATTCTAAATTGGGGCCTTGTCATACTATGAATATTCCCTGGTTCCTAATATAGCATATCAAAGGATAACATAGGAATGTGGGCCCTACCATATATATATGAGGGGCACCATTTCGAAGGCCCTACCCTAATATCAAAGGTTCCATACCCATTAATGAAAAGTAATATCTCCCTAACTACTTTATTTATACCAAAGAGAAGTCAAGGGAAGCTTGACTTTTTCATATCTAGTTTTGCTTCACCTATTAGCATATCAAGGGAAGATTTCTTTCTCAATGGATAGTAAAGGAGTAAGGCACAACTATCAACAAAAGTTTGACTTCATGTTAGCTGGATTTTATTTACTTTTGGATTAAGGCATGGCTATCAAGGGAAGCTTACTTTATGATAGAGATCTTTATTCTAACCATACCTACTTATTTATTCTCTATCCGATAAGGCAAGGGAAACTTCCTTCCCAACACATACATTATTTATTGTCATACCTACTTTCCCTTTATAAAATATATTCTTAAATATCAAGGGAAGCTTGCTTCTTGATCTATATCTTTCATACACACTTTTCCTACCTACTTAGTTATGCCCTACCTACTTAGCTTATGTTTTTGGAAAATTAATTTTTATACTCAATAAATAGAATGAGAAATGAAGTTTTGAATCATTTAGTATGCCCTACCTAATTTACCTACCTGAGTGATCTTATCTAACCAATGTATGCAAACTTATTCATTCAATTATTTCCTATTGAATTGACATTAAAACATAGGATTCATATGGGGGGATTGACTAAGTCATGTCTTGAAAGGAGATGGGATATTATAACCTCTATAGAGAAATAAGTAACTATTGATGATTGTATATAACTAGAAAGTCACTACCATAAACATATAGGTATTTGTGGGAGTGATTAGGGATGAGAAAAGATACTATGTGAAGAAGAGATACATATAAAAAATGCATGCTTCCCTTTTCTTACTCCTTGACATAGATGAATTGGGTAGAGAAAGATTCCATTGCCTTAAATTGGGTAGGGAAAGTTTGAGATCAAGGTAGGTCTTAAAAATGGTGACCCAAAAATATCTATGATGGATACCCCATTCATATGCTATCCTTTCATGTATTTTATTAGGGACTAGGGCATACTCATAATATGATAGGTCCCCTATTTGGCTTTGAGGGTCCACAGGACCATGCTCAAGCTCTAAATAGCCCCTCCTCGATACACTAGATTAATGCATATGCACTTCATTACCATTATATAATACATTGGGTATAGATTAGGTTTGGTATAGATCAATTTGTGTTGGGAAATACACTTTATTAGACACTGAATTAGAACACACTCTATCATATTTTTGACATCTTATATATCTATCTATAAATTTGGTCTACTATGGACATACTCTTAATGACATATAGAGAAAATGAGAATTCAAATATGGGGTTGGGATTATAATTATTAACTCTAGGATTGGGATTATTATATGGTCAATGTTGGGTGTGAATCCACTACTCATAGGTCATTATTCACATGTCACTATTCATGGGTCACTATTCATGAGTCACTATTAATGGATGAGGTGGAACTGGTGATTAGGTAGCTGAGGTGGATCCTAGGTGATATGGTATAGACCATGGAGTATCTTCTAAGTTAAAAAGATAATGGGACATTTGGCACATGTGGGAGACCAAGACATATGTGGGATATATTTGGTAGATGTAGGAGACCAACGAACATGTGGGAGACCTTTGACACATATGAGATATCTTTGGCACATGTGGGAGGCCAAGGTACATGTGGGAAACTTTGTCACATGGTGGATACTTGTTCATATTATTTAATAATTCACCCACTCATGTGTGGGTTGAATTTCTAAGGGGCCACCATGAAGTTTCTCCCTCTCTCTCTCTCTCTCTCTCTCTCTCTCTCTCTCTCTCTCTCTCTCTCTCTCTCTCTCTCTCTCTCTCTCTCTCTCTCTCTCTCTCTCTCTCACACACACACACACACACACACACACACACACACACACACACACACACACACACACACACACACACACACACACACACACACATGTAAAATGTTATAAAACATTGATTTATCTTTGTATTTAGTGAGAATACCATTGGGTACTATCTAATCTTGGATCATTGTTGTAGGTTATAACTTGAAAGGCATATAAGCTTAGCTCACATAGATGCTTGGGTTGTAAGCATCATTCATGCTTGGGTGGTTAGAGCATATAAGGCTTAGATGAGAGAATGACTCACCTAGTTTATTGAAGCATGAATATCCTTGAGGTTATAGGTTATATCCTAAAAGGCTATGTTAGCTTAGCTCACCTAGTTGGAGCTTGAAGGTTTGTAATCTTAACTCATGAAGATGGAGGTTGATGCTTTGGATCTCATGTTGGATACTATGGTGTTAGAATCATGATGGATTTTCATGTTGTAGGTTGGAGGTTGAAGCCTATAAGGCTTGGTTGAAATCTTAGTTCACCTGATTGCTTATAAGTAATAGAAAGGAGTTTTTGATAATATCTAATGTTTTAAAGAGATTTTTGATGATGAATATGAAGCCTAGATGTTGCCTTTTACCCATGGTTTTTTTGTAGCTAGTTTAGCAGGGTTTCTATGTATATCTTATGTAATGTGTTTTCTCTCCTATTTTGTGTTTTATTATAACTTATTTTATTTCTACATTAATTCTTTCACATATTTTAGGATTAGGCCTTTTTGATCCTAACAATTGGTATCAAAGTTGGGTTCAACCTTATGGCTCTCAACAAGTGGTATCAGAGCCATGGTTGTTGGCTGGTTTTGTTAAAGTAGGAGATATAGGTGGAGAGACCAAGATATGAATTAAAAAGGTTTTCATGGTAGGTATTTATCTGTTGGTGGAAGATGGAGAATGGAGGAGAAGTTAAAAAATCTTTATCAGACAAATCAGCACCAACACATTATTCTTTTTTAAGAATCAATTGTATGAATTGTGGTGGAGTAAGCTAGACTCTATTGGTGTAAATGGAGGGTGATGGCAAAGAAGTTAATTTGTTAAGTTTCTTGACTGGTGAAGGGATATAAGTTGTGGAATCCTACTACCATAATGTGATGGCTGAGATGATGTTGAAATTCTATGTAGAGGAGGTATCAAAAACTTGAATATATACCTGATAGAGTAGTTAATGGATGGAGAAGTACAATTTGAGACCTAAAGTTTCATGAAAGAATAAGGATAGTGTTGAATATTTTGGAGACTCAGAGATGCATTGAGTGAAGTGCTCAATGGTTACAATGTAACAGAAGTGAATATCTATGAAGGATATAATGTAGTTGATGTAAGTAGCCAAGTGGACTGATGCATGGAATAACTCTGCAAATGAGTTGGATTGACATGCAATAGATTAGGATGTAGTTCATCTACAAGCTCAAAAACTTTATAGGTGTAGTGATGTATTGATTAGTGTGATGACTTCCAAACAAATATGGATGGGTACCATGTTGAGCTTGGTGGGTAATGATTTTCAACATATAAACTTTAGCTGTTAACTTCTATGTGTTTTTCTCTCCTATTATTTGAAGTAGTTCAGCATGGATTGGGAAAAAAAAAGAAACCTAAGGTTTTGTAGAAGGAGAAGGTTGTGTGTTTGACATGTAGTAGAGTAGGATGCAACTTGACTGTATCTTTGGGGATCAAAAACTCAATAAGAGTAGTGATACACTAAGTACCATGATGGATTCTCAAGAATCATGGATGGGTACCATGTTGATCTTATTGGGTAGTTATATGGTACATATGGAGGATTCATGTGTTGAATTCGATGAGATTTTATCTCCTATTGATAACTATTATCATAATGTAGTTTTCACTTGTTGCTACTTAGAGCAGTGGGATGCAAAATCATCATTAATATAGGGTGATTTATAATGAGATGGAGTAGTCAGAACGGTATGAGGATGAGGTAAAGAGTTGATAGTTTGTAGAATTTAAGACTCTATGGGTTCCAACATGCATGTTGATGTGGTACAAAAATACCTTCATAGACATCCAAGGTTTAACACCAACCTTAGCTCTCTAGAATGATGAGGGGAGATAAGGAAGTTTATAGGGATGATGACAGACAATGAGGGAATCATTATGGATCATGAGGGTCAATGAGGAAGTGATTAGGGAAGATGAGGGAATGATTAGAGATAATGAGGGATGGTGAGGGTCAATGAGGATTGAGAGGGAATGATTATGGATTATGAGGTATAAAGGGGAGTGATTAGGTATGCTGAGGGATAGTGATGATTAATGACTGGGTAATTACGGATGATGAGGGAGTGATTAAGGATGATGAGGGATGGTAGGGGTCAATGATGGAATTATTTGGAATGAAGAGGGAGTGAATTAAAATTATTATGGATGAAGAGGGAGTGATGAGGGATAATGGAGTGATTATGGATGATGAGGAGTGGTGAGAGGCAATGAGGGAGTGATTACAGATGATAAGAGAGTGATTTGAGGTGATGAATCATAGTGTAGATCAATGGAGTGATTATGGATAATTAATAATGAGGAGAGAGTGATTAGAGGTGATGAGAGATGAAGATAAAGTGATTAGGTATGAGGGAGGGATAATGAGCAAGTGAAATTAATTCAAAGTGATTGTTTGATGTGTGCAAGTCATCAATGTGACCTATGCTACGCAAATCACACCACTGTGGCTTAAATTCAAAGTAAATGGTTTGAAAAAAAAAAATTTAACAAACCTAAGACTCCTATAAATTCTAAAAAATAATCCAAAAAGCATAAAAACATTAGAAATGAATATATATTTACGTAAAATAAACATCAATTGTAAAATTTATGCCCTATAATACCTTGGTTTAACAAAAAAACCTTAAATATACCTATGTGCTAGTCAGATTATATTTTTTAAAACTATGTTGCAAATTTTAAGGTGTGAATCTATTGGACCCACTCTATTAGATACAGATTGAACCTACTTTCTTAAATATACTAAACTAAATTTAAAGTATAAGTTTATACTTAATGTTTTTTATTAAACCATTTGCCCCTTCCAATATTTGAAATGCACATGAAATTCTATTTCACAATCTAATTGAAAAGAGGAGAAAACATTAAATTAAATAAGCCAAGAAGGCTGTTCACTTCACATTCCCAATGTGACTCTTCCTATTCCTATGGGAATGGAGAACTTATTGAATAATACAAAAATAAGACACCTATGCTAGACACCTATAATTAATAATAATTATATACAATATTGTTACATTATAAAACCATCTATCTCTACCAATAGATCTTTCATACCTTTTTCATGCAATGTGAAGGTCATGCATACATGTTATGATCACTAAATACAATGTGTATGTGTTACAATGTATATGCATTATAACATGTATGCATTTAGGTTTAGTATTACCAATCTTATTCCAAAATAATGCACAAATGTTATGGACATTATGCATACACATAATGTCCATAATGTGTAGTGCTATGGCATATGTCCATGGAACTGTCCCCCAACTCCATGTATTTAGTCTTAAATAGGTGTTGAACTACCTTGGTATTTTATATAAAGACTTAGTCTTTAGTCTATAATGGCCCAGATCCCAATGCTTTAGATAAGACATGCTTCCTAAGCTAGAATATCTTAAGCAATATAATTAGAAGTGGATTGATAAAGGTGATTAATTAAATTTATTGGCATCCCATCTACTTTTCATAGTTATTCCTTATAACTATGGAAATATGTCATTGATAAAGTGGAGAAAAAGGTGGAGTATTAGATCATGAAACCTATATCATTTGCTAACAGATTTTAGGTTTATTATAAGATTCTCACTACCACCCATGTTTACTAATATTCATGTTGGGATACCTCTAAAGCCTCATATGACATGTTATCCAAAGTTTGCAAGGATTTTCTATTGGCTATTATTAAACAAAATCATGGCTAGCATATAGTTTCTTGGGATATTTATTTTCTTCCTCATGATAAAGGTGGTACAAGAATTATGGACATATAGATATAATATATTAATATGTGTGTTATTTGGGTGGTTAAATCAATCAAAGATAATGAGGCTTGGAAAATTATCCTATGACATCGCATTACCTTGTCTCATCATATGGTGAAGTTCTTTTCAAAAATACTGGGTCTCACACATTAGTTGTTACCACTCCTCCCATCAAAATTGAGGGATATTTTTGTGGTTAAAAACATTTGAAATTTTTAGATATTGTCAAACCATATCTCAAATAGGTTATTGACGATTTTAAAAATGGCTTGCACTTCAATGACCATAGCATGTGGTGGTATCCTATTATGACCAATTCTAATATTTTTTAGCAAAATCTCCAAGTATGAAAGCTTTAAGACTCTTTAAAAAAGGTATGAACATAAATTTAAAGATTTAATTCTCTATCATGATTGCACTATTTGATCTTTGTTAATATAAAAATACAAATTAATCAGTTGAATTACCTTCCATTATATGCACCTAAGAAATGATGTCTAATGTCATGTTATGAAAATGGGGTTACAGTCAAGAAATGCTTGGTGGTAATAATAGAGATGGAACTATGATTTTCACTTTAAGAATTATTCTCCAAGACTCTTATAACAAGTCACAAGACATTTCTTTCTAGTGTTGGATAAATTAAATAGGTCATGGAATTTTAATTCCTCACCGAATACATGACTTACAATGCCTAAGATATTATGGGATGAGAATTTTCAACTAAAGATCACTCATTTTATTTGGTGCCTAGTCTACCAAAGCATTACTCTTAGGGAGTGTCTCCTTCATATTAGGATTGCTCAAACTAAGTGTCCTACTTGACCTATAATAAGGTCCTTCAATCATATCTTTTGGAATTTCCCTAAATATAATAATGTTTGCATTGGATCCACAGCCCTTTCAACACTTTCACCTAGAAAATTTTTCTTGTGGAATGGCCTTCTTTGGGTATAATGCCCAATGGCTTGCATATATTTATTTTCTATGGAATTTTCTTTAGGGAGATCATATTATTATAATTATATTGAAAAATAAACTTAAATTTGTTTAATAATGAAGTGTCATCTTTTCTCTTTTTCTATTAATGATAGGATGGTTGTTGTCTCTTTAGTTTCTATGCAGATATAAGCACCAACAGAAAAGATAGTTTTAAAATTCCAATAATTTCAAGAGTTAATCAACCACTATGGGTATTACTCCATGCACCATGAGCCACATCCCTTTGGACCATATAGTACATAGATATACTCCTATGGAATTCATTATGGTGAAGCTATTCGTATAATCACAACTTCTCCACTGATTCTTCTCATTGAGCGGGTGGATATTGTTTCCATTGTATGGGGTATGTGTATGAAGTTTGGAGACAATTTCATGGACATTTTAGGTAAAGTTATCAAATTAATAAATAACATTATTGTGTTATTTAATTAATTTGATCACATTATTTAAATTATGGCTTGGTAATTACTAAGCCATGACGTGATTGCGTTAATGTGAAAAAAATAATGTGTACACATTATCATGAAAATAATAACACATATGTGTTAGTGTAAATTTTAATAACACGTATGCGTTATGTAATGCATATGCATTATATGATGCATACACATTATATAACGTATTATCCAACATGTATGCATTATATAACATGCACACATTATTTTGAAAAAATACCAAAACCATGTCTAGCAGCATGTGGGAGTTGTACATGAAGTCATCTTTAGTAAGAAGCTTATATTTACTACTCTAAATGTTAAGTAAACTTATACTTTAGATTTATTTTAGTAAATATAATAAATTAGGGTTACTCAACATCTAATAGAGTTGGTCTCAAAATTACATACCTTTTGATGTGGAAAATAGTTTTTCAAAATCTAATCAAGTTAGTAATTAGGCATTTTTAGGGTCCAAGAATTAAACCTAGGATTTGATGACATTACTTTTGTAATTGATATCTATTTTTTGTAAACATATAGTCATTTTTTAGGTTTTTGTGCCTTTTGAATTGATTCCTAACATTTTTAGGATTCTTAGTTTTATCAAAATTAAAGTTTTTAAACTACACACTTTGAAATTGATGTGAACTGGTGTGATTTGGGTAGCATAGGTCACATTGATGACCTGCACACATCAAACAACCACTTTAAGTTAATTCGACTTGTTCATCATCCCTCCCTCATCCTAGATGACTTTTTACTCATGCCTCATCACACCCAATCACTCTCTCATCATTATTAATTGTCCCTAATCGCTCACTCATTGACCCTCACTATCCCTAATCATCTCTAATCACTCTCACATGATCCCTAATTACTCCCTCATTGACCTTCAATATGCCTATCATCTCTAATCACTCACTCCTCATTTATCATAATCCCTCATCACTCCCTAATTGACCCTCACCATCCCTCATCATCTTTAATAACTCCATCATCCCTAATCACTCACTCATTAGCTCTCACCATCCCTCATCATCCCTGATCACTTTTTTATTGGCTTTGACCATCCATAATCACCAATTTATCATCCCTAATCACTCCCTCCTCAACCCTCATTATCCCTAATCACTCCCTCATTGCTCCTCACCCTCCCTCACAATGCATAACCCTATTGGATACTCTACTTGTCCAAACTCTTTGTTAATATCAACCTAGATTTCACTTTGTCTTTCCTTGCTTGATCTCTATCTTTGGAACCTACATATATTTCAAATTCACATCTAAATTTTATTTATTTAATTTATTCTCCACCATGCTTCAGATGGTCTCACTAAACTCTTCATTCTATTCTCCTTACTCAATGCATTCAATCTCTCTTACTTTGAGACTATCCCCCTTACTAGTATTTATGATTTATAACAACTTGGATCAAATCTTATCTCTAGTTCCTTAGGATTTAATAGGGATTTAAAAAATTTATTTACACTCCTTTGTGTTCTATTTAACTTCTTCTCAACCCTACTTAACTTCTCAACACAATTCTCATATCATACACAACCTCTTACCCTATCATAGACTCTTCTTATAGCCTTTTTGGGCTAATTTCCTTAGTATGGTCCTGTACAAACATAAGTAATCAAATAAACCTAATTTATCGATACCCCATAAGGTATAAAATCTCTTCACAAAGTTTTAATATTTGGTTCAACTATTTGATAACTTCTTTTAGCTCTTTCTACACTCGAATTAGGTCTTTAGGTTTCCTTCTGCCCTGTCTACCACACAACCCTCCCCTATCTATACTTATCCATACTTACACAAACTAAAAACACTATATTATATTTTTTCATGTTTAAATCAAAATTTTCACCAAATTTCATGAATTATTGATGGTTACAACTCCTAAAAACTCACTTTGAAAGTAGAAACCCTAACATAGGATTTAAATTGATTTTATAGACCCAAGAAGGGTCAAATTGAGATTTAAATATCCCAAAGGCATTTAAAATTAATTTGAATATTATAT
This sequence comes from Torreya grandis, assembly GCA_037957365.1. NCBI lineage: Eukaryota > Viridiplantae > Streptophyta > Pinopsida > Cupressales > Taxaceae > Torreya > Torreya grandis. The sequence goes on along the minus strand of JARHVA010000481.1, from coordinate 1,030,256 downwards.
TAGGTCTTATTTTACAATATTCATGTTTTCTAAGTGTTAAATTTCCCTTTTTAAGCTACAGTAGATTGACTTAACCAAATTTGAATAGACCATGTACTCAAACACAAGTCTATTGTAATATGAGAAGAGGTTATTTTTTATAGAATTCATTCCAAAAAGGATTATAAATAAACAATAAGGTTTAAAATCTTCTGCACAATGTTTATACACTTTAAAAAACTAATGAATTTTACCTACAACACTCAATTTTCCAATTTCTATGAGATACCACTTTTATTATGTTAGGTTACTTGATGACTGCAGGATTGTGTTATTTTTCATTTTGGTCATCCAAATATATGAAATCTAATTGAATGAATATAATACTTCATGATAATATGAGAATCAAATCACCAACAAATACATTTTAATTCTTACTCCAATACATGCATATACCTTCTCACATAGTTGTATACTCATAACTTTTGCTCATAGAAGATATGGTTATGTTATTTAACATAAAATGTCATTAATAGGATAAAAACATACAATGTTTAAGGACTATTAAGTAATTATTATGTCAAGTTAATAATTATTCGTACATTCTATAATCCCACCAAATAGAGTCTCCTCTTTCACAAGACTCTGACCTTCACTCAGATTTTAAGGCTTAGTTTGTAAAAGCACAAGGTATACAATTTTTAACTTGAACATTCAAAAGATTTGAAACTCAAATGACAATTTCTTTAATCAACATCAAATAAAAAGTATTTTAAACTTACCACTCACACCAATATCAAAAATAACTTGTTACTAATCATGTTTCATGATCATGCACATTGTCAACTATCTTTGCACATATTCAAGAAGATGCATGGTCTGTTTACTTTCTTTTCTTCAAATAATCAAAACTTGTATTTAGTCACTTATTTTTTGTTATTTAAATTCATCCTTTTTAATCCTACCCCCTCCAAATCTCTTGAATCTGGCTCTAAATACAAAACAAGACATGGATAGGACTCTTATTACCAAATAACCATCAAATAAATTCTAACTTCTTTTGTATGTTGAGAGTGTCCTCAACTAACTCATCTTCTAACATATTTAGCAAATATGAGTTTAGGTATATGTGTTGTAACATCCTAAACTCATTACTAAAGTCTAACCACACCAAATTCAACATTGGACTTCTTGAAACAAGATATAAGTCTCTATGAAATTTCAAAAATTCAAATAAAATATTTAACAAGAAAGTCCAATACAACTCTAATTCAAAATTGACACAAAACTAGAAACTTATAAATACTCATACATACTTATTATGACCTTGACCACCTTCTAAAGAATCAAAAAATGTAAACTAGATCACTATTTATATCGAGCATTAATGCTCTTGCATCACCTCATCATCCCTAATCATTGTTTCATCATACTGCATAATCTCTAATCACTCATTCCACATCCCTCATCTCCCCTAATCACTCCCTCATTAATCCTCACCATAACTCATCCTCCGTACTCACTCCCTCATTGACCCTTACCATCCCTCATCATCCCTATTGACTCCCTCATCATCTCTACTCATTCTTAATCACTCCATCCAATACCTTGATGGTGATATTTTGTTAGGGTTTAACAATGTTAGGAGATACAAGTGGAAAGTTGAGTTCTATCATAAAATATAAGACATAGTGATCAAAATGATGTGGACACAAATTTGAAACATAAATATTTAACACCTATCAAAAAATATGGGCCTCTTAGAAATGATATAATTCAAAATTGAAAATCCACTAGAAAAAGAGAAGCAAGTAAAACCACCATAGCACCAAAAATGGATAGTAAATACATGAGGATCACCAAGCCATACAATTTACTTAAACCAATCAATTACTTACCATATGAGGATATTTTATGATCTGAATAATTACATTGAAGGCCTTATATTTATATGTCTATTGATTGTGTCATCATACCAGAGAGTGGAAAATAATTTTCAAATGATTATAATAACTAGTCCAAGATTGGAAAGTGGTGCTTAATTCATAACTTCAATATTCAATCCAATGAAAAGTGTCACACTATGATCTCTCTACTTTCACCTATCAATAAGTGGGTACAAGTTATCTATCACTATAAAAAGATAAGTAGTTAATAGTTATGAACCCAATGATATGGTTGGTACTAAAAACATCTCTACTTCCCCCAACAAGAAATTATATGAATTTAAAATATTTTTTCATTAAAAAATGTAGATAGATGGTGAGCTAATAAACTTCATCATTTCTAATAGAAGTTAGAAGAATTTAATTTCTCATAACTCATATTTTCAAAAATTAAACTTGAAATTTATACATCATCCATAACCATATGCTAGTGTATGGTCTAGTGTAGGCCTTGAGAAATGGATCACCTAGTAGTGTCACTTAGTATACTAAATCAAACTTTTTAAAATACAATCCTTTGTGACATCTCACCATTAGAGGTGTGTGATGTTATACATATGGTCAACCATATATTTTTCATTGGCATGTAGTCTATATTAAGTACATCCTTGAAATGTTGCGATAGATTGTCATTATCTGATATACCATATGTCATAGTTAGTTCATAAGCTTTCAGTCATTAGTGCCAAGAAGTTTAAGAATATTGTCTGTTATAGTAAGAAGTATACTCTTAATGGTAAGAAGTAAATACATAATGACATACTTATGTCACCATATCGTAGTGTGGTGTATCTAACAATAACAAAGATAAAATAATTGAACCATAAACTAGATGAATACAAAGATATTTTTCAGTCGCCTAAATAAGTTCTTACATACTCTACACTAAATAATACTATTTATTTGATCCCTTAACTAACTCTACCTCAAACCTCTTTATATAACATATCATTTCTAGAGAATGAATAGATCAAGTGGTAGATCCATGAAATCATGGATAATGGATACAACATGCCTAAATCATTGCCTTACAGAAACTCAATTGTGTTTGTGTCAAAGTTGTGAATCAATTAAAAAAATATTAACAAGAGTAAAGTGAAGAACTATTATCCTCATTTAAATATTAAAGCATTTTTATACCATATCCATGGTGGAGAAAAAATTAATTTCTATTATAATGGCATAATTAACATATGATTGGAAACAAAGATATCTTTAGAGTATATACTTATGTCAGATGGTGAAGTAGTGATTAGGGATGGTAAGGGATGGTGAGGGTCAATGATGGAGTGATGAGGGATGGTGAGGGATGGTGAGGATCAATAAGGGAGTGATTAGTGATGATAAGGGATGAATAAATATTGATTAAGGATTATGAGGGATGAGGAGGGAATGATTAGGGATGGTGATAATCAATCAAAGAGTGATTAGGGATGATAAGATCAAGTTATTAGAGATAATGAGAGATAATAAAGGTCAATAAAGGAGTTATTAGGGATGAGGAGGACTAAGGAGGGAGTGAATAGGGATGAGAAAGATATTACATATGATGAGGGATGAGGAAAGAGTGATTATGGATGATGATGGAGGAGAGTAATTAGGGAAGATAAGGGATAGTGAGGGTCAATGGAGGAATGATTATGGATGATAAGGGAGTGATTAGAGATGACTAAGGATAGTGAGGGTCAATGAGGGAGTGATTAGGGACAATGAGGAATGATGAGAGAGTGATTAGAGGTAATGAGAGATGAGTTAGAAGTGATCAAAGATGAGCGAGGGATGATGAACAAGTGAAATTAATAGAAAGTGGTTGTTTGATGTGTGCAGGTCATAAATGTGACCTATACTACCAAAATCACACCACTTTACATCAATTTAAAAATGATTGGTTTTTAAACATCAATTTTGACAAACCTAAGACTCTTAGAAATGATAGGAATCAATTTGGAAGGCATAAAAACCTAAAAAATGACTATATGTTTACCAAAAATGGATATTAATTGTAAAAGTTATGTCTTGAAATCCTTAGGTTCAATATTTAGACCCTAAAAATGTCTAAGAACTGCCCTGATTGGATTTTAAAAAATTGTTTTCCTCATCGTAAGGCGTGCAACTGTGAGACCAACTCTATCAGAAACTGAATGAGCCTAATTTCTTATATTTACTAAAATAAATTTAAAGTATAAGTTTACAATATAAATGTAAAAATATACTTAACATATAGAGTAGTAAATATAAGCTTCTGGTCAAAGTTGCCTTCATGTGTAACTCCCACATGATTTTGGAGATGGTTTTGGTATTATTAAAAAAAATGTATGTGTTATATAATGTGTATGCATTGTGTAGTACATTATATAATGTGTATGCATTACATAATGCATACACATTACATAATGCATACGTGTTACATAACACATACATATTATATAGTGTGTATGTGTTATTTAAATTTGAATAAAAAACTAAGCCTTTAGGCTTAAAAATGGCTTGGATATTTGAGCTAAAGGATTGCAATTGTGCATCTACAACTGAAATTGAGAGTTGTAAGAAAAACCAACAAATTTCAACTTCAATTGCCAAATACGCTATGGAATTCAACATCAAAATTCAAAAAATTAATACCATCATGATGAACATGCTGTCCTCTTTCTAAATATATGATTTTTATAATTTTTGGTCTATTTTAAGGGTTTAAATTATATTTATTTTGAACTACTCTTTTTCTATGCCACTACATGTCACACGTATACATGCCTATTCATGTTTATCTAATTTGTTTTTCACTGATCCAATTACAAAACAAATTATATGGTAACAAACTTGGCCTAATTTTACACACATTTAAAAAAAATCAATTTACATTTTTTTATGAGGTACTTAGGGTGGGCTACATGGACGAGTATCCATTTTTATGTTAGTTCTCAGGATCTACTTAATTAAAAAATATATTCAATAAAAAAATATAATTTTTTTTATAACACACTAGAAGATCTTATCTAAATATTCACCAAAGGGTTTCAAACAATATTTAATGATTCTCAAAAAATATTGGGCCACATAACCATCTATCTACTATGTTTTCTTTTTTAAAAAAGGAGTTCCTCTTGAAATTTTAGATGTTTGACCTACTTATACTTAACCATTTTTCAAAAAAAAAATTACTTTTAAAAACTAGATTTGAAATACTACAATTCTTATTTTTATATCATCTTCAAATTTTTAGTGTAGCCATCTCAAATTATTGATAGAAGTTCAAATTTATGAAAATTTTAAAAAATCATGTCCACAAGTAGGCTCTTTTTTATCCCCCAAATTTATGCACTTACCCTACAAGAAGTCTATTGTTGGTCCATCTTAATAGAGTTTGCTTCTGGAAAGGAGTGGTCTAGTGGGCAGTATTATTCAACCACCTCCTATTTAGGGTATTATTATATCTTTGGCTCACCTAGATCCTACTCAGGATGGCTATGTGGCACTAGATCCTTCTTCTTCTAAGCCTTCTTTATGGACTACCTAGCTACATAAGGATGATCTACCACCATGCCATTTTGGGGTAAAATTTTGTGCTTAGTTTTTTTGCCTTTTTCTTGTTGTCTTGAATTGATTAGTTCTCTTGCTAACATGCATTAGCCAATGAATTTTCTAATGTAAGCTAGTCCCTTTTAACTAGCGTGAAACTAGGCCATGACCTTCTACCAACCACCTTATCTTTGCAACTATCATATATCTTTATAATTTAATTTAATATAACTATATTAATGCCTTCTAATAATAATAATAATAATAATAATAATAATAATAATAATAATAATAATAATAATAATAATAATAATAATAATAACATTTTTTAAAACGTTAATACATTTAAAATATTAAAATAAGTTAATCAAAGAACACATGAGCATTTAAAGTTTGAATCTAATTACTTTTAAATTTAATGCAAAGTAAAATGAAATCACTATAAATAGTTTTACTTATTTTATTAAAGGAGAAATAACACCTAATTATATATTATAATTAATTATATATATGTAAACTTCGACCTATGAGTTTTAAGATATTTTAAATAATAATTACTTCTCATTGCCTAAGTCTTGCATGTTTAATTGATTGAAGTGAACCTATAGAATCTAATAAAGCAGGAAATAATATTTGCATTTACATTCTAAATAGTTAACTTTAATCTAAAAATTAGGTAAGATTTTAGTTAGTCAAAATAGATTTCACCATGCTAATTATTTTCCTCATTTACTTTCACAGTGAGCTGTAATTTCATCGAATGCAAGAGCGCAAGAGGATAAACAAATTATCAATCCATGGAAAGGACTTAGGCTAGAGTATATATATCTTTTAAAGATAGTTTTAACATCTTTAAAGTTGGCCATCTGTTTTTCAGGAGAGGTTAAGGTAAGTATTAATTATTGATCATGGAAAAATTATACCGTCAAATATTATCATCAACCCATAAAACTTTGTTATATTATATAAATTTGAGAATGGCCTAACTAATTAAAAATGAACATAACAACAATTACTAACCAAATTGTTTACATGAATGTGAGCATTACGTAACTAAAAATTATGTAACATGACAATGAATATTGAATATATACGTTATATAATCACTCATTAATGGTACTACTATCAATGAAATTACTAAAGTTATATGGACAACAAATGATTTGTATGATTCATATCGATCATCATGCTCTATAATAATCAAGGTAACAAATGATTCAGGGATGTCATTCTGAGATCCTCTCTCCCTTTCAACAATGTCATTCCTAGGGTTATCCTTACATTCCTCATCATATTCCTCTGATTCCTCATCATCATTATTTTTCAACCTCTACAGATGCCCATTTCAAACCTTGATTTTTGAACTCATCAGTATCTTCAGAGCAACATCGTAGAGTGAGAGTCTTCAACAAAGGAGCATTTTTGAGAAGGAATCCTGACAAGATGACTACTTTTTCACTCATATCTATTGAGATAACAAGATATGCATTCTTCAAATTTTTAAAGGCAAAGTTTGATGACATCTTTATTTAATGAGTTGTTTTATCCTGTCCCCTTATCAATGCAATGATATGACATACAAAAAGTGTCTGATATCTATGTAAAACACAATATCTTAAACAACTTTATCTCAAATACCAAATAAGAAGATATTGTTACCATCAAGCACGATGAAACTTGGATTTACTCAATGTCAGGAAAGATATCGAAGATGGCGAGACAAGGGAGATCTAAAGTTACTGTTGAGCATCCTTTAATAGATATTTTTCTCAATTATTCCATAATTGAATGTCCTCCAATTGACAGATCTTCAGGTGACCCAACCTCCTTTAGAAACACACAAGAGTTTCATTACAATCAAGATAATTTGTAGCAATCCCTGAGTTTGAGGTCAACCCAATTTGCAATTGCATTAATTTGAAACAATCCTTTATTATGAGTTGCAACAATCATGGGAAATTTGCTGTCTTGGCAGGGATTTTTTTACGCGGGACATTCAAAATTCAAATCTCTCTGTCAAACTATTCCATTTGGTTAGATAATTGCTCCATTTGATAGTCATGTAGTGGCATTTTCTTGGTTGTCATGGTGACTATAATGTTGTGGTCAATGGTCAGACAGTGCAGTGAGTGTCAAACAATGTGGTGAGTATTAGATGGTGCAATCATTGTGGTTGATTTAAGTGAAGTCAGGATAAATATATTGACTTTATCAAAGGTAAGTGGAGCAAGAGCCATGCCAACAGTAACCCCCCGACGACCGACGATGACCAGAACACACCGAAAATTAACACGTGCTAGTTAAACTTTGCCTATCTCCATAATCTTCTATTCTTTACTACAAAATTAAAATAGGCTAATAACTAATTAATAACTTAAATATTATAGTAAATTGTTTTAAAACATCATAACTTCACATTCACCAAAATAAAATAAAAATTAAATTAAGTTAAATTAAAAATTAAAAATTAAAAATTAAAAATTAAAAATTAAAAATTAAAAATTAAAAATTAAAAATTAAACTATGATAAATTAACCACCATATATTATTCTAAGAGAACAATGACTCAATTTAAACCAAAGCACCATTTGAATTTCTTACATAGACAACGGTACAATAAAAACTTAGTAAGGGTGGTTATTAAAATAAAAAGCTACGCAACATCCTACAAATTATGTCCATTTCTGTTTTTCTTAAGAGCACTAGAAGCTTTAGTGCAAATCGCATGAATGGAACCTGGAAAGGGATGTTAAAATGACGGGAGAAAGCCAAAGGTTTTTAAGATTTTACATGCCCTCAGGATAATACAGGCCATCTACCAAATTTTCTTAAACGATAGTAATATTAAGGCGACGCATTCCATTTTAAATCAACCAAACTCTATATTTTCAAACGCTTTAATGGTTTTTTCAAAAACGTTGATTTCCAGATCCATGGTTAGAACTAATTAAGCCGGAGGTTTATTACGGAGGGGCGAAGCCTTAAAATTCGTCTCACAAAAAGACAACTAGATATGCTGTTCCCAGCCAATTCTTAATTTTGATATGTTTCGCAGTAGCAGAGTGAGAAGGGCAGTTTAAATGATGTCAGCTGCAAGTTGTCAATGGACGTCTACAAGAGATAGGGACATCCGATGCAGGAAGGTAGGAGGTTGATGATGTGGCAGGCAGTGCATGGATTTGGTACGCTGCACAGGTCACAGGTTGCTCAATCAGGGTTCCACGTTGGAGATGGAATCATGCTTTCTTATGCTTCAATGCTGCATTGCCGTGCTTAACAAGCTTCGTGATTTTTCTAAGGCTTTCAACGCCCTCACTTCCTGCTGCATAAACGCATATTTGTAGTCTGATGAAAGTACAGAGGGTATATGTGAGTCTGTTGAAATCCTTGACTGAAATGGAATGCGGTTTAGCTTGAGTTGAAACAACTGAGATAAAAAGAATGGCGGCGATGTTGAACTTGGGCTCAGTTAAATAAAAGAAAAGAACAGAACTTGATATGGCAACAATGTTAATGCTGCTGGATGAAAGCGTTGCCTCAGGAGTGAGATTGCGGGAGCAGAAGAAGCGACTGCAAAAAGATACGGTAATGGCAGCAGCGGCTGCATCTATGAATAATCATATTGTGTACGGAAAGCCCCCTGGGGCGTATTCTTTTCTCAGGTATCATCGATCTAAACAGTTGTTTGCATGTTCATCCAATACAAATATGTTTGGCTTGCAGCAGGTCGTTTGTTCGAATCACGGGAGAAGCATTTTAAACACCAAACCTGTGGCTCAATTAGCGCAGGTAAGATCTTTTATAGGATTTAAGATTAAATTATTTTTTTATAATTTTTAATTTAAATTAATAATTACATAAATTATAATTAATAATTAAATTAAATATATTTTAAATTCACAATAAAATAAAATAAATTTAATTAACAATTAAATAAAATCATTTATTGTTCTAAAATTTATATTTAAACAATAACAAAGCAAAATGTAAAAAGAATTTAAAATTTAATTTATTGTTCAATAATTTTTAATTTAACTTAACAATCAAATAAAATAATTTATTATTCTAAAATTTATAATTGAACAATTGTAAAGTAAGAAGTGAAAAAAATTTCTCTTAATATATATCATTATTTATGTTGATTTTTTATAGATTTATTATTATTTAGTGTGTGTATTTAAAGTAGTGAATTTTTTTAAAGAGTGATATAATGTTTTATGAAAATATGCTATATATTATCCTTTTTTATTTTTTAATAGTCATTAAATTTAAAACATTAAAAAAAAAAAAAATTAAAATGTAAAAAAAAAAAAACAACACACACACACACATATTTTTCAGAGTTTTGAGTGTTTTATCCAACTAAAAAGTTGATATAAACTAATTTCTTATTAATTTATATGGAAAGTGAACCTTAACTTTTTACAAACCACTTTATTATTATAATCATCTTATAAATTAATATTTTTTCTAATTAATATTAGTATTTGTAATGTGTTTTAATAGAAATATTTTTAAATTTTTTTTTTAATGATTTGTTTGTAGACCGAATTTATTTATTTTTCCTTTCAACCTTTTCTTTTTTATTTTAAGAAAAGAGGCACAAAGTCATAGCTAAGAAAATGGCCTCTAAATTGTACAATTTGAACACTAACCATTGATATACTAAATGCAATTCGAAGTATTATAAGCTTTGAAAAAAGTTGACAATAGAATTGAAACCCTAATAACATGATTTTATGAAGGGGTGGTTGTTCAGATTATTTTATTTTACAGATTATTGAATTATGTAAAATGCTGGTATTTCTGTGTATATTTTATATATTCTAATCAGAATTACATAAAATGTTGGTATCTTTGTCTATATTTTAGAAATAAATATATAGTGAATTTACAATACTAAGTAAGCATATATCTGAATCAGTGAATTCTTTTGATTAAGTAGTGACGAGTAAGAGACATCTACATCATCAAAATCATCCATGATACAATATTGGTTTTAACTACTTGTTGCTCCATATCAAATATTTAAAGGGATTTATACCTTGACAGATGAATATAAACAATCATCATCTTTATCAATTAAATTACAACCTTTTAAATAAAATTCTTTTTTTTTAAATAATTTTTTTTTTCCTGAAAACTAAAAACAATAATTATTTAACTCAAAATCTTTTGAAACACTTGAAAAGTTTCTTCCAAAATTATTTTTTAAATATGTTTGAAATTCTTTTTATTAAAAACAATCTCTTAAATTTTCTTTCACAACTAAAATTTTATAACGTTTTTTTAATTGTGACTCTTTCGCTGCGGATCTCCACCAAAAGAATCTCTCCAACACGCATTGAAAAATTTCGGATAAGCAGCTACATGAGACTGGATTTTAATTTTCAAACTCTCAACGAATCCACACTGTTCCTAAGTTGACTCCACTTTCGTCGGTTCCGTTTAAACTCACCCTGTTCATATCGTCACTTGCTTGGAGTTTACTGCGGACGGAGGCTGGCAATAGCAATGGCATTCCGGCATGTGCATGTGCTTGACAAATCTCTCTAATTTCTTCGTATCCCGCGTCGAAGCGTGTCAGCATTAAATTATTTTCAAAGACAGCAAAATGAAATTAGCTACGAATATAGGTAGGTATATGCGGAAAGTGCCTTGCGCTGCCGCACATCTCAAATGCTGTTAAATATTACCCGCCGACCACCTTACCAGCATTTTTGGTACGGGGCACTTGTGAGTTTGTCAAACTTCCAGCAATTTTCGTGCTGGTAAGAGTCAGAGCGAACGAGGCCGGCAATCTTACCTACTTTATTTACTAGCCTATATAAGTCTCTTTCCTCCCTCATCGCTCTATTAAGCATCTTCCTTCCTGCGCTTAATTTATTCATCTCTTTGCTTTACTGTGCTTCGATCGCATGATAACTCTGAAAATGTTGGCCAGTCTGCTATGTTTGGCTGTGCTTCTTGTTGGGTTGGAATGGTCCAGTGGAGAAAGACTGCTGTTTGGCGCTCAACAAAATCCTTCATCGTTCGATACGAAAATCGAATCTGTAGTGGCGGCCACCACTACAGCAGCTGTGAAAGGCGTCGCAGAGAATCATGGAGTGGCATGCGAGGGGACTGAGAGGAAACTCTGGAGAGGCTCTGCACAGAATGCCACAGGCGGCGACGACGACAACAACCTGACGTTCAGGTTTAACAAGGATCGAACCCGTGACATTCCGAATAAAGAGTCGGAGGTGGTGTACAATGTTCTGCCAAAAGGGGAAGTACCGCCTTCTAGGCCGAGTCCAGGAGGAAATGCCGCGGTCGATGGGCAGCGGCTTTCAAGATCCACCCACAGCCCACCGGTGGGTCACATGCAGATAGGACTCGGGAAGAAACGGGTTCTGCGATCTACTCCAAGCCCAGGCGCCGGTCACTAGACCTTCACATAAAACTTAACACATCGCAGTCAACAAATTCGTTGGGATCCTCTTACAACGCAGAGACGACAATGGAGCCTGAAATCTATGCACACAGGAAACAGGACAGAAACTATTTTTTTAATTATTTTTCAAAAGTATAGTAAATATACACAGTAAAATTCCATTAATCAAATATTAATAGCGTGTAATCCTCTGGTTATATCTAATTATTAAGATTTCTCAAGTTCCTATAGTTCATATATGTTTATAAAATAATCTTTTCGTACACGGCTTACGTGATTCACTTGTCATCTATGGTGAATTTAGTATAGTGGCATTAAATGTTATATTTAATCTTTTCTGGTTATATTTAATAAATATTTATAAAATTATTATTTGTGATCTATGGTAAATTTATTATAGTGACATTTTTTATGTTCAAAATTTTATATGCATAGGAAACATAATATTTAAAAAGGCTGTAATGCAAGTTTCATTTCTAAAATTACGAAATGGGAAGTTCAATATATTATTGGAAGAAAAAATATTTATTGTGTTCATTTATGAGTACATCTTATGTTTATCTTAGGCTCAAGCTAATAGTTTGTAGTTGTTTTTTAATAAGAAAATATTTTTATGTTATGTTTTTATGCTTTTTTTGAAGTTGTGAGAGATCCCCTATCTTCGGTAAACACAATCTAGAGTGAGGGAGACTTTTAGTGGTTCGAATTTGGAACTGTTGTCATCAGGGTGAGTGTTGGAGACTTATGGTGGCTTGGTTTTGGAAGTCTCGTCATCAAACTAGTGAGCACTTAATAGATTCATGTCAGTCTACTCCCTTTGTCCTAGCAATACTTGACTTTAAAATTATAATCCCGAGTCTCTTCTTGATAAACACCTAAAACTTATCAATCCACCTAACACTTGGGACTTACAATATATCATATATACTTGAATAATAACACCAACTACAACGTAACCAATCACCAAGAATGCTTCATCCTATTGACAAATGCAAAGCTTAAGAATGATATGGCATCAATACCATGAATGGAAAATAAGAATTTTGTGTTGAATGATGTAAACGAAGTTGATTGCTAAAACAAAATGTAACATTGTTAGATAGATGAGTTTATCTATTACCCATAATTACATTTATAAGTAAATTATTAATTAAATAATGTTTATAATTTAATTTTATAAAAATAAAAACATAATATATTGGATTATAGACTTTTGAAAACACATTATATAAATTTTTATCAACACAGATTAACATTTATAATCCATCTTTAAAAATAAAAAGATAAGAATATCAAAATCTCTCCACACAATACATTGTTATCTTTGAAGTAATAACACCCAAAAAAAAAAAAAAAAAAAAAAAAAAAAAAAAAAAAAAACAAAAAAAACAAACAAACAAAAAAGAAAAGAGAAAGAAAAAACATAATTATCTTTTGACGAGTTCCAAACGGCCAGTTAACTACAAACGCAAAGCTAGTTAACTACAAATGCAAATAATAGTTGCACCAAACAGACCAAAAATCTCTTTGCGATCACCAGCACAATAAGATTCCAAAGTCAAACGAGTTAAGAGCATAATGCAAATTTTATTGAATGAATTTTATGCTTTTTGAAAGCGAATTTATCAAAGAATAAGTATTTACAGCTTCTTAGCCGTCGGCGACTCGGTGAGAAAAAACATCCTTCCACACAAAATGATAAGTAAACTACACACAAACTTTCTCGGTTAGTGAGGGTCTAATGACCGCCTCCCAGGCTGGGAGTAGACTTGAGAACCCGTTTCGTGTGCTGTTGTCGCTTTATATTTGGTTAGTTGCTGCCCGTTGATTTAGACTTGAGAACATTGTACACCACCTCATAGTCTTTCTCTGCAACGTCACCAATTCGATTCTCATTAATATTTTGTTATCATTGATCTCTGCCACTTCGCGCGGTAGGCACGGCTACATTGAGATGAGGACCGAAGGCGGACGGATTTTCTGTGCCGACAAATAACAAATGATTCGTGTCCAGCAGTTTTCTTGCTCCCATGCTCGGGTAGAATCCTCCGATAATAAAACATAACAACAGTGTTATCAACATTTTCATATGCAGGCTTTTCATCGATTATATTCTGGTGGGATTTCTGAAAAGAGATGAATGAATTGGGTCGACCGTAACAGAACTTTGCTGGCTGCTTCGTTCATCTTGACTTTAAAGCTCGAAATCGAATTTGAAGATTTGACCATTGACACGGCGACAAGCGACTCGTAATCAATAAAATTTTGGTACTTTGGCCACAAATCAAATGAAAAATAATTTTTGGAATTTGGAGTTGGTGTTTACCTGAAAATGCCTGCAGCAACCCCAAAAAAAGGTGTTCCACGTGTCAATGTTTTGATTGCTATGTAACGTGCTATATTCATCCACGGGGTAGGTGACTAAGGCGTGCTGCACAAACCTTGTTAAAAGTCAATCCCAGAATCCACTTGATCGCGAACCACGGTTAGGGAACCCTACCATATTCATCCAGGGGTAGGTGATTAAGGTGTGCTTTACACACTTCATTAAAAGTCAATCTCATAATCCATTTTGATACTGAGTTAGATTAGAGGAAAGGGATTAATTATTGGATCACTTCAGTTCATTCAATCTCAGATTCCAATTTGATTATAGAGATTAATTGTTGAATCATGAGTTATGGTTGAGAAAAAGAAACTGATTATTGGATAATGTTTGATAATTGTGATAAGAATTGTAAATATATTTATTTATTATAATTTATTGATAATTATTAATTTTAGAGGGAATTATATCATTTTATTTGTTTTAATTCGGAATTATTGTGTAAGTTATTAGCCAATGAGATGTCTTTGTTCTGGGTGTAAAAAATATGCATGCAAGTTTCAAAAGGTAAGGTGCGAAGTGTTTATTAGGGAAATTAAAAAAAAATTATTTATTGTACTCTGATTGGACAAAATATTTGGGATGTTATTGGCACCCTCTCTTTGTTTGAGACAAGAATTGAATGCAGTTGACAACACAGGGGATTGCAAGTTAAATGCGATGATTTTATGTCGTGTAATTTGACGACGAGTTATGCAACGATCAAATTTGGTTAGTAGCAATGTGGAAAAATGGGATTTGTGATTTCACCAAAGTTAGTAGAAGAGTTGGAAAGTTGCTAAATTACTTGACATTGAAAGTTGGTTTCATGCAATGCTTGATTGAGATGGAGGCATTTAGTAACATTCATTTTAGCTTCATTGTTTGTGGGCATTTAGAGGAAAGATTGTTGGAGCTTTGTAGTTTGTGGTTTCTTTTACTATTTTTCATTTGCATTATAGGCAAGTCATCAACAAATAAATTAGTATTTTTCTTAGGAATCAAATTCATATTTGGATCATGTTTTTAGTTTTATTTTGCTTGTGTTATATTTCGGTATTATTTTTATGTTTTATATGCTCATAGATTTGGTTTGTTCTTTTGCTGGGTAAGAGTTTTACTATGGATCTTTGTTTTATTTTATTTTAAGTTTCTTATTCAATGAGGGTTTAGTTCTTTTGCTGGAGCGGTGTAGGTTATTTAGGGTTTGAGGTAATTAGTGTTGTTGATTTTGATTTTGTTGTTTCTAGGTATGTAGGAAGGAAACCATTGGGATGTGGTTCTATCATTGTATCGAGTTCATATCCTCGACCTGCTTTTCCTTCTATCTAAGTTATGTTTAATATTTGGATAATATTATAGAGTTTTATATGCTTGTAGACTAGGTGGAGTCTTTTACTAGGTCATAATTTTACTATATGGCTTTGTCTTTTTTTTCCACAAAGATATTGGTAATATAAAAAGGGGTAGAGCAAACATTTGGTTTTATGAGTAATAATAATAATAATAATAATAATAATAATAATAATAATAATAATAATAATAATAATAATAATAATAATAATAATAGTTTTTAGTATTATTATTTTAATGCATGTTAAATCCTTGTTAATGTTCTCTAAGTTTATTTATTTATAGCAATCAGGGTCATATTCGTGACTTATTTTTATTTCTATTTGGCTTATGTGTAACATCTAGGTAGTATTGGTAAGTTTTGTATGCTTGTAGTCTAAGTATGTTCTTTTAATCTATAATAATTTTAGCATGGGCATTTGTTTTTTCCTACGAACATGAGACAAATAAGGAAAATAGTAACAAAAGTTTTTGATGTAGGTTATTTAGGATTTGAGACAATTTGTGTTGTGAGCGAAGGTTTAGCATAAACTGCATGGTTTTTAATAGTAATTAGTGTTTTTTTTCTAATTGAGTTATGTAACTAACACTTTTAGGGTTCCCATTTTTATTTGTATCTAGCTTATGTTTATTCTTTGGGTAATATTATTGAGTTTTATATGATTTTAGACTATGTTTGGTCTTTAACTGGGTAAGAATTTTATTGTATGGCTTTTTTTTGCACAAAGATGGTGGTGATACAAAAAAAGATGGAGTGAAACTAGTATTTGTTGGTCACATTAGAGTTGTGAATAATAACCCTTTTATCTATTTATGTAATGGTTTTTAAGTGTTTGTTACTAAAAATAGAAAATATGTATGATAAAAATATAAACATTCTTCCTAACGTTGTTTATATCATGATCTTGATGTATTTAAAAATTGGTTAGCTCTATGTATGATTTCATTAATTTTTCATATTATGTTATTTATATTTTATTATTTATTAAATGAATATATTAAACTATTTCCTTTTTTATCAAACATATTATGGAGTATAATTTTTTTTTTTCAAATTTAGGGTTTGAGGTAATTAGTGTTGATGATTTTAATTTAATTGTTTCTAGATTTACATAGAGGAGACTATTGAGGCCCAATTTTGTCATTGTATCAAGTTTGTATCCATGACCTACTTTTATTTCTATCTAGAATTTGAATTTGTTTTTTTTGCATAGAGATATTGGTAATACAAAAAGGGGTAGAGTAGGTTACTAGTTTTGTGAGTAGGGCAAGTAGTAACAAGTGTTTTGACATTGATTTTAATTCGATTGTTTCTCGGTATATCATAGGGAGACCATTGGGGCATGATTCATGGTTTCTAGTTACTTGTGGTATTGGATTTGTTGCAGATTGTGTGGATTGACTTTTTTTTTTTGAGGTAAGTCATTCTGAGCTTTTATGCTATGTTTTATAACTTTATATTGTATTTTAATAAGCTAGGCTATAGACAAACCCTTGAAGTATGTAATTTCCATTGGTAAAAAAAATATTTAAAAAGTTTGTTGATAAAAAAGAAACATCTAGAAAAAATGCATGAATTAGCTTTGGACAAATGTGATTGCAAATAACCCAAAAAAGAAAAAAAAATCTTTATATATTTCATGGAGATTGTAAAGGTTGTCATGATCCCACATTTTCATATATATTCTACTATTATTACTTTATAATTTTGAGATTGGACTAGTTTAGATGTTGTTTAGTTAGATTATATGATACTTACGGTAACAGTGTTGGTTACATACTCTATGGTTAATTTTGTCATGGGCTTATTGTTATTCTGCTATTGATTATTTTATAACCTATATGGATTATTCGATTTCAACATAATGCATTTATGTCATGTTAGTGACTACAAACTATCTATGAGCTAGATAGATTTGTGGAGGCCATAATCTTAGAATGATGTTTATAAGTACATCTATATGATCGACAGGTATACTATTGTTTGATTATCCTTGGAACAATTTGATTTGGTTGATATGTTTCAGTTGTGGTCCTTGTGTGTGTGCATTGACTGCTATACCTTATTAGTTATGTTATAAATTGTTAATTATCATCATAGTTCATTGTTTCTATTATCTATTATCGACCACTACATTTACCCATCCTCGTAGCTTCATTCTTTATTATATAAGGTTTTTGAATCATGTTTCTTGTTAGTCCTTATCGACTCATTAAACCTATCTAATCTACCTAGACCTAACCCTTGGGAACCCTTTTTATCTCCCTGCTACCCTAACTCCGCTTTAACCTAGCATTGTTATCCAAGGCTTATTGTATTTTGTTTAAACAATTATATAGTTATGGTTCAAATTAAACATAGTGTAGACTATTAATGCTATTAACACATCGAATTGGGTCAATGGATTACATGCAAAAAGCATTAAGCCTTATTTAATAAGGTAGGTAGTGGGGTTATGCTAATAACAGTTTCGTTATGCTAATCTTGATTAATTTCACTAATCCATTCCCTTATTGGCTATGATGTAATATTTTGCTGAGACTTTTAGACTTGTTATTAATGGTAGGGTTGGTAGGATTTACTTGGGATACATTATGTTTCTCTCTCCTCCAAAAAATTGAATGTGAGTTGATGGAGTATGGGGAAATGGATGAAAAGGTATGGGGAAAGTGGACAAAAAACAAAATGTTAGGAATATATAGATTTTTGGATGCAAATAGTGAACTAGTTATCTGGTTTTAATGTTATGGTAGTTAGTTGGAAAGAACACGATCATTTTGGATGAATCTTTCAGCTAGTCATTCCTTCTAGATTTTCTACATGGTTTTCAAGTAATTTTATAATTTGAATTTTTAGCTATTTATTTTACTTATTTTCTATAATGATAAAAACTTAAAGGTTGCACATGGAGCTAGAAGTCCTCAAACTTTTGGGTGCATGCATAGACCTATTATAATGATATAATGATATGTTTATTGCACATAGACTTGTAATAAACAATAAGTTGTATATATATCATGAAATCTATTTCTTATCATTATGAAGTCACATCATTATGATATGGGGTAAGTCTGTGTATGTTATCTATTTTAAATATCTTGCTCTTGGCCATCAATTTACCATTTTGGTCTAGATTCTTATGGTGAATGTGTTTTCTTATGTCATGGTATCATGTAAAGATTTGAAAATCTCGTACTTATAACCATTACAACTAAGTATTCTTTTTTTAAGTATTTTGTATATATAAAAAAAGTCTTTGGTTCTCAGGTACCTTTATGCATGAATGTATGGGTTTATATATGGTGAAGATGTGACCTAGGATTGATGGAATCAATTATATACTAAATAGTTTCATTTTCTTTAAAACTCTTTGTGTTAGTTTTAGATAATGATCATTTTCTCTCCTTGTGTGCATTGAAAATCTAACTGTGTATCTGTTAACCTTCACTATGTTAATTCGTCTATGGATTTATTGTTTTCTTTGAGTGATATTTATTTGGGTGGTGAATATTTTATTATTTGAAGGGCTATGGTATTTTATTTAGTCTTTGGAAGGAAATATTATCCTTGTCTTATTTGATCTTTGGGATTATCTCATTTTGACTTTGAAATGTTGTTATTTGAGCCTTGCTTTTCTTTCATCTAGGTTTTAAAAATCTTTAGTTGATTGGTTTGTGGGTTTTCATTTTCAATTAATTTAAAGTATATTTTAGTATGTATATGTATACAAATATATGAAAGTATATTATATGTATATAGTTTCATTCAATCTATATTCTAATCGACTATGCTTCTTTGTAGATTATTCTTTTTGAAATTTGATTGGTATGACATTAGAACCTGGTCTCTTTTATGAATTTAAACCATTTGAATCATATCCGAATTAATTGATGGTAATTGTGTTATTAAGTTTTGGATATATATATGAACAAAATGTTTATATAACTTGTATAGTTATGTGTTAATCAACTGTGTTTATATTATCCTTATCCAACTACTCGATATATATATATATATATATATATATATATATATATATATATATATATATATATATATATATATATATATGCTTTATGTGGTTGTCCATTTAAGTGTGATTGGACTGTTCACTTGAACATTTGATTTTGGCATCCTCAAGTATTTGATATATATATATATATATATATATATATATATATATATATATGCTTTATGTGGTTGTCCATTTAAGTGTGATTGGACTGTTCACTTGAACATTTGATTTTGGCATCCTCAAGTATTTGATATATATATATATATATATATATATATATATATATATATATATATATATATATATATATATATATGCTTTATGTGGTTGTCCATTTAAGTGTGATTGGACTGTTCACTTGAACATTTGATTTTGGCATCCTCAAGTCTTTGACTTAAGTAAGTGTTATTCATAATTCCATCCTTATGATTTTTAATTGACTGTGTTGAACTTAAATGATTATTCCATGTTATATTGTGATTATTAAAACTTGATTTAGACATTTTTAAGTTGGGTTGAGTTGAATTGATAATTATTGTTTTTGTTATAATTTAATTCTAGTTATGTCATTTTCTTTCTTGTTGAAATGTGTATAAATCCATTCTTGAACTAAATCAAAATAGTTACAATTATACATTGAGGGTTCAGATGTTTAAAAACTGATCATGATATTGGACAAGGTTTAAGTGGGATGAATTTGAAAGATATATAACAGATTAATATTTAATCCATTCTATATCATGTGATAGTTTGAATTAACCATCCTCACCTTCAACCTATACCTAATGCTTTAAGTATTCCCATCTCACCTTGGAATGAATAGATGTTGTTATATGTGTTCTTTGTGATCATGTCCTTGTTTGGAGTCTGATGCTCTCAGAATAAATTACTTTTTCTTGGTTACCGTAACCACCAACCTGTTGATGGTTGGGGTGGTAAGGACCATCAATGGGGGCCCATAGCATTGGAGGGGTGGGCTCATCCTCACCAGATGGTTTATGTTCAACTTCTATATCCATAACGTCACATGAAAAATGGTAACAAATGTTTTTATTAATTTGATTAGATTAAATTATTATTGTAGAATTGATAATCATAATGATATTTTTGGTTGCTAACAAACCTTGTGGATAAAATTTTAAAATGAATTATCAAGAGAGTGAAATAAATAAGGTTGAAGCTATATACATGTACTTTGTAATGGTAGTATTTAAACTTATTCATTATGATGAAGTAAATAAGAATTATATATTTATGTTAATAACTTATATGATCATTAAATGGGTTTAGATAATTAATGAACCAACTCTCATAGTTATAATAATCTGGTATAAAAATGATTTGGTACTACTTTGACTTGTGTTAGAAGTAAATACCTCTAATATGTTCTTTCTAGTTTTTGAAAAGAATCACTTAAAAAAATATGATGAATCTATTTTCAGAAATAGTTCCATTTAAAAAGATACGTATTAGGATTAATGTTTATTTAAGATTTTTTCTTATGAAATTATAAACAAATGGATGGTTACAAATATTGAGCTATAGTTGCATACTTCAAAATGAATATGAATCGATGGAATGAGATAGAAGCTATTGATTGCTATTGAATTGCATACACATTTATACTCACCTTAGTCACATGGATTTAAAATTAATAAAGTAGTATAATAATTAATTTATATGGATTATTGATGAGATAAATGGTTACTCTCATCTATAATTACATATCTATGTTAGAGAATCTAACCTTTATAGCAGTGCATAAAATTGGACTATGAGGAAAATGAAATAAATATTTTTTTTATCATGTAATTCAGATCTATTGGTTGCATGCAAGGTATGTTTCAATTATAAATTATTACTTATGTAATTTATACATATGGTTATGGAAGTTGAAATTAATTTGTAAATAAATATAACAATGAAGAAAGAATAGATAAATCAAAATTACAATAGTCACGCAAAATATTTTCCTTATCTATTTAAATAAATGTATTCTATGAAACTAAAGTGCAACCTTAAACAATAATTAGTTATCTTTTCATATTAAATAATATGAAATATATATCTATGCTCTTCACACTCTTGAGCTAAATTTAGTTGGCAGATTGCCATGACTGCCAACATAAGGTCTATAAAAGTTCCTTGAGTGGAACTTTTTATTTGGGTTCCACTCACCTTGAAACTTGAATAAACCTACTTAGTTGGTTACTTGGGATGCCAACAATAAAAATTATTTAAGTTTCTTGCGAGGAACCTTTTATTTGTGTTCCACTCATCTTGACAATTTAATGAATTCTGTTGCTTTATTTATTAAACTCTTCTTACTATTTTTGATCTGATGGAAATGAATTATTATTACCTTAATATTATAAAGTATTCATTTATGAAATTTTGTATTGAATAAGGAATGATATTTTGTAATGATTTTTTTATTTTATTATTGATTGTATAAGTTATCCTTTTATAAGTCAACTCTAATTTAATTACTTGTAGTTCTTACACTCTTTTATATAGCATTAACTATGCCCATTAAAAGTAGTTTAATAACTATAGGATGACATTATGGAGTTTATAAACATTTGATTTTGACAAGGTATAATTAAGTGTAAGGACCCCTAAGATTGTAGGGTGTTGTAACCCAACTGGTATCACTCCAAATATTGTATTAAATGTATTGATCATATAATTTTATAATTATTGCTTGAATTATGATAAATATGCAAGTATGAAGTTAACTATGTTGCTAATTTTTTAGTACTTTTGTATTTTATGGCTTGAATCTTGATTTGAATACATGAGAAACCTAAACCATAGCTTAAGAATCTTAAATCTATCCTTCTCAGTTAATCCCTTTCTTTAACTTAGCCATCCTCATGTGGGATTGAAACCCACAAAGTGATGAGGTATTTTTATAGGGTTAAAGACTTAGAAATGGTCCTATGAGGTAATAATGAGTACCACTTATGGTGATCGGGAATTATAAGTGTATATATATATTAATACACTTCAAATATCGTAATCCCTCTAAATAAAAAACTAGTTCCCCATAGTGCCTTTTATACATACTTACCTCTAGTGAATTTCCTTAGTTTCCACACCTTTGGTTTCAGTCATGTTAACACATAGTTCATTGTATGTCTCATTATGTTATCAAGTGGGTCTAACATGTATCCAATTTACACTTTGATATATGATTATAAATTTTTTTGGGGTTGTTTCTTCTAGTATCAGAGTAGTGTTCTACTCTAGGTAACTTTGGGATGGAGTATTTTCCTTTATCTAATTGCAATCCCTAAAGTTATCACTTGTGATTTCTCAAGATGGTTAGGACATGATCATGTAGAGGAAACATCTATAGAAATATTTTGAATGTCAATGCTTCTAGGGGTAGGGGTTAAGGACATAGAAAAGGTCATCGAGGTCACATTTCTGTTTATAATCTAGATGAACTACTAGTGACTAATGCATATAGTAATACATATGTACCTCATGCTAAAGCAGTCGATGGGATTCAAATTAATAAGAATGAAGAAGTCCTTAGTGGGATATTAATAACCCTTACACCTTACAAGAGAAGATTGATAATCAAGAATAAATATTGAATAATCTTGAAGGGATATCCCAAGAGGAGGTATCTAGGATGGAAATGGGTCAAATAGAAGGACCTATAATCTAAGAATTACCTTTAACCACAATTGACCCAATCATCAAGGAGATGAAAAAGTTTCCTTTGCATACTTTTTTAAGTGAATAATCAGGTGATGTAGCTGATGCTTGGTTGGTAAACTTACAAAAGTACTTTAATTTTCATAATATGCTTTCTAATGTGAAAGTTAGAGTGGCAGCCTATCATCTAATAGGACCTACAAAATTATTATGGAACCACCTTTGTGTTATTAAAGGGTATCAACCTTTAAATTTGTATTGATCTATTTTTGAGACTCAATTACGTAAAAGGTATCTGAATGAAAACTATAAGGAGTAGAAAATCATTAATTTTCATCTCTTAAAGTAAGATAACATGACTATGGTAGAATATGAGAATAAATTTTTGAACTCAATATGTCATGTGAACTATATTCATGATGAGGAAACAAAGATTACCAAGTTAAAACTTGGACTTAAGGATATTTCAATGCATGGTGTTAATATGAGAAATCTAAAAACATTAGTTTCAACCATAGAATCAGTTTATAGGTCTGAAGAGAAAGAAATGTATCAATAAAAGACTATAATTCAAGTGTTAAAGGTAGCAGTCTAAGGCCAATAACATTTCTCCCATAAACACAAATTTCAAGAAATCTGATTCTAGATTTCTAGGAAGTAATAAAAATTACAGAAGTTTTCAAATTAGAACAAGAATTTCAAGTCCCATGGACCTTCCAAAACTAATTGTTACAAGAAGGAACAACATCAAAATAACTCATGTGGACCTACCATGAGTGCTAATATAGTTCTTATAACACTTCTAGATCGATTATGTGTTGGGATTATGGTGACAATCACTATAAGAAGGACCATCCTAAGTTGAAATCAAGCATAATAACAAATTATAGGGTGTATGTTGCGATTGATAACCACAATGATAACTTATAGGCCATTCCTATTAAAACTTGAGGTAAAATTAATGGTTTTTCTTTGACTATGTTGATTGATTCTAGTGCAACATATTATTTTATTTCTCATTTTATTGCTAAGCAATGTAGTATTAAACCAGTCTTGATAAGAGATGGATGGTAAGTGGAATTTGATATCGACAAGAAAGTGACTAATTTTAAATGCTTGGAACAAGTAGAGTTGGATCTTGGTGTTTTGAAGACCAAGGCAAATATATTCTTGATGCCTTTAGGGATATATGATCTCATACTTGAGATGAATTGGATGCATGAACACCAAGCAACACTTGATTATGTGGGTAAAAGGGTGTGATGCACCAATGACCTTGGCCAAATTGTAGAATTAAAAGAAATGCAAGGGTCTATGAGACGTAAAACACTTTTATCCCTATAACTAAAAAGAGTTGTTAAGAAAGGTTGAAAACTCTATGCAATCCAATTGCAAGAAATTTCTAATGAGAAAGAGCTGGAACATACAGATTTTATCATATTAAGAAAATTTATTAATGTCTTTTCTAAAAATCTATCTGGGTTTCCCCTCAAGTGAGAATTTGATTTTTCTATTTACATCATACCTAGATCTTCCCTTGCATCTAAAGCACCTTACCACATGAATGTGGCTAATCTACAAGAATTAAAAGTTTAGCTACAAGAACTTTTAGATAGCAAAAGTATATGACTTAGTGTGTCTCCTTGGGGTGATCTAGTAGTATTTTTTAAGAAGAATGATGGTACTCTAAGGCTTTGTATTTATTAATACATTTTGAACAAGGTAACAATAAAAAACTGCTATCCTTTGCCTAGAATTGATGATTTTTTTGACCAAATGAAGGGTGTTGTAGTCTTTTCCAAGATAGCCTTGAGATCTAGTTACCATCAACTATGCATCAAGGAAGAGGACAATCATAAAACTACCTTTAGGACATAATATGAACATTAAGAATTTACATTTATATCTTTTGGCTTAACCAATACACCTACAACCTTCATGAACCTTATGAACAACATTTTTAGAGATTATTCAGATAAATTTGTGCTAGTTTTTATTGATGACATTTTAATTTATTCAAAAGATGAGGCTAAGCAAGACCAACACATTCATATATTCTTTAAAGACTAAGAAATTTGATATACAATGCATCTATATTTGTAGAACACTTTTTAAAAGAATTATTAAGACTCCATGACATACTAGAAGTGATCACATCATATCAGATCAGGATGAACTATTTACTACAAAGTTTTGGTGCATTTTAATTTCAACATTTGGTACAAAACTATATTTTAGCTCATCATATCATCTAGAAATAGATGGAAAAACTGAATGGCTCAACCAAGTGATTAAATACATGTTGTGCATGTATATAATAGATTATCAAACTAAATGGGAGGATTATCTTCATCTAGTTGAATTTGCATATAATAATTCCTATCATTCAACTATTAAGATGGCTCCTTTTGAAGCCTTATATGGACATAATTGTAGAACACCTATTGGATAAGATAACTTAGAAAATAAGAAAGTTAATGGAGTTGATTTGTTTTTAGAATATGACATGTAGATATAAATAATAAGGAAATATTTGAAGGTAGCTATTGACATATAGAAAATCTCTGTAGATCTTAAGAAAACCCCAAGGGAATTTGGCATAGGGAATAAATTTTTTCCACGCGTTAGACCACATAAATTTTTTATTAAATTTGGCAAGGCTTCGAAGTTGGTACCATGAGTTTTCAAACCTTTCGACATAGTGTAAAATATCAGTCCTACTACTTACTAAATGGCATTTCCTTTTTTTTCAAGGAATCATGATGTTTTCCATGTTGCATTATTAAAAAAATATATACCTAATCCATCTCATATTTTGGATTGGATTCATTTATAGGTCATGAAAGAAGAAAAAATCCAGTTAGAACTAGTGAAAATTTTGGACCATCATAGTGTTAAGTAAGGTAATAGGGACATAAAATAAGTTTTGGTGCAATGAGATATTATTAACAAAAGAAGTGCCACTTGGGAAGATGCTCATGTTTTTAAACAAAATTATGCTTGGATTTTTGATTGACTTATTGAGATAGCTCATTTTTATGGGGAGAAGGATGCCATGATCCCATATTTTCATATATATTATGTTTTTATTTTATCACTTTGATACTAGACTAGTTTAGATGTTGTTTAGTTGGATTATATGATACTTGTTGTAGCAGTGTTGGATACGTAATTACTTTATGGTTAATTTTTTTATGGATTTATTGTTATTCTCCTGTTGACAATTTTATAACTTATATGGATTATTGGATTTTAACATAATTCATCTATGCTATATTGATGACTGCAGGTTGTCTATGAGCTAGGTAGGTTCATGGAGTCTGTAATCTTGGAACAATGTTTCTAAGAACAACTATATGACCATTAGGTATAGTATTATTTGATTATCTTTCAGACAATTCAATTTGGTCATTATGTTTTGACTGTGGTTCTTGTGTGTGTGCATTAACTATTGTACCTTATCGATTCCATTATAAGTTGTTAATTGTCATCATGGTTCATTATTTTCTATTATATATTATCAGCCACTACCTTTCCTTGTATTAAAATATTCATTCTTTATTCTATATGGTTTCTAAATAATTTTTGATATTAGTCTTGATAGACTCATTAAACCTATCTAATCTACCAAGACCTAACCCTTGGAAACCCTTGTTATCCCCCTACTACCCTAACCCCCCTTTGACCTAGAATTGTTATCTAAGGCTTATTACATTTTGTTTAAACAACTATATAGTTGTGGTTTGTATTAAACATATTGTAAAATTTTAATGCTATTAAAACATCATTATTAATGCTATTAATACATCAACTTAGGTTGATGGCTTACCTAAAAAAATCATTAAGATTTATTTAATAAGGTAGGTGATGAGGGTTATGATGATAGTAGTTCAATTATATTAAGTTTAATTAATTTTTCTAATCTAGTCTCCTATTAGTTGATGCATTTTTTCTTGGTGAGCCTTTTAGACTTGCCATTAATAGTAGGGTTGGTGGGATTTTATTGGGATATGTTATGTTTCTCTCTCCTCCAAAAAATTGAATTCAAGTTGATGGAGTATGTGGAAATGGATGGAAAGGTATGGAGAAGGTGGATGATAGATAGAATTTTAGGAATATGGGGACTTTTGGATGCAAACAGTGAACTGGTTCACATAGTTTTAATCTCAAGCTAGTCATTTGGAAAAAACACAAAGATTTTAGATGAATCTTAAAGATTGTCATTCCTTCTAAATTTTCTATGTGGTTTTTAAGTAAGTTTGTACATTGAGTTTCTGGCTATTTGTTTTACTAGGTTTCTATAATGAGGAAAACTTAAAGCCTACACATGTAGCCAGAAGTCCTCAAACTTTTAGGTGCATGCATAAACTTATTATAACGATATAATGATATGTTTATTTCACATAAACTTGAAATAAGCAATAAGTTATATATCTATATCATGAAATTCATTTATTATCATTATGCAGTCATGTC
>JARHVA010000481.1:790000-997500 GCA_037957365.1 Torreya grandis | reverse complement strand
TAAAAGTAGGTGAATAACTATATGTGACATTATGGAGTTTATAGACATTTGATTTTGATAAGGTATAATTAAGTGCAAGGACCCTTAAGGCTATAGGGTGCTGCAACTCGATCGGTAGCACTCCAAATATTGTACTAAATCTATTGATTGTATAATTTTATTAGTGTTGCTTGAATGATGATAAATTTACAAGTATGAAGTTAATTTTATTACCAATTTTTTATTATTTATGTATTTTATGGCTTGAATCTTGATTTGAACATATGAGTAACTTAACCCATAAGTTAAGAACCTTAAGTCTAACCTTATCAGTTAAAAACTTTATTTAACTTAGCCATCCTCATGCAAGATTGAAACCCATTGAGGAGAATGAGGCATTTTCCTAGGGTTAAAGATGTAGAAATGGTCCTATGAGGTAATAGCGAGTACCATTTATGATGCTTGAGACTTATCAATGTATGTGTACATTATACACCCTAATTCCCATAATACCTCTAAATAATAACTAGTTTCCTCATAGTGCCTTTTATATGTACTTACCTCTAGTTAATTGTCTCAGTTTCCCTCTCTTTGATTTCAATAGGTGAAGACTAGGATTATAATATTTATCTTAAATGGTCAAAAACCTTCTTGACTTTAGGCAACAGGATTAGTAAAATACATCCTTTTATAATTTGTGTTGCTTATGAAAATAATATTGAATTAGAAACTTTAAATTTTTTGGTTGCAATTTGAATTTCTTAATATTTGGAAGCTTTATAAGATTAGAAGTAATGGGGTAGATGAATGGAATGTTTTGTGGTTATATCTATAGATTTTTATTTTCATGGGAGTGGAGCTAAAAATATTGTACGGGCATATAAAATCTAATATTATTACATAGATGTTACATATAAGTGAAATAGAAAGAAAAAATTGTTGTGGATATAAACCCTATTACTAAGAAAAAGGAGTTATTTCTTAAAATTATGTTTTACTTTGACAATATAAAGTTATTTGACAGTCTTCAGATTGGCTTATGTGCATAACTTTGCTAAATATTAAAATTCACATAAAAAATTTCTTAAAATAACCATTTAGTTGACTCTAGTGAGTATTTAACCCTGTATTGAAATAAGAATATTAAAAACTCTTTTTACTATTTGCTCTAAAAACTAGTAGTCTATTATATATTTTTTGTATTACCAATATCTTTATGAAAAAAACATCATGTGTAAAAATTGTCACCCAATAAAAGACTAGATATAGTATATAAGCGTATTCAACTCAATAATATTACCCAGATATTAACTAGAACAAGTCTCCTACTAACTCTGGCAAAATCATAAATCTTGTTTTCTCATGTTGCTACCAACCAAGTTTGATAACATGCATTTAACCCCATTTAAAATCAAATATCTTGAAATCCTTGCATTTAACTTCACTACACATCTTGACACCTTCTACTGCTCTATTGTGCCAATTGCATTCAATACATGCCTCAAACAAAATTAGGGTGTGAATACTGTCTTAAAATACTTCCTCCAATCACAAACTAGCAAATAATATTTTTTGCACCCAGAATGAGGACATCTTATTCAACTACCACATGCTTATAATACTTTTCTTCATATCTTGATTTGACTAACTAAGAGCTAGTTTGCCTATCTTAATCATATGATAAATAAAAATGCATTATCAAGATAGATATCCTATTCATTTGCATGTTTATCACCTATTAATTTGAAGAAATCCATGAAAAACATATCCATTCTATCATTTTAGGAACAAACATCCATATCACTATTTTTAATACTAAAATAGTTATTCTCTAAACCTGCAATCACTTTTTATCTTTTAGATCCACTTAGCTTAAGAAATTCAATGTTTATTTCTAAAAACAATGATCCTTTCATCGACCTTGAAGCAACAACCATTCTTAAATTTTTGTAAATCATGTGATTACTCATGATATTTCCTAGATAGAGATCACAACTACAAATATGTGGAGGTATAAATACTAAAACATGGATAAGGAGGAGCATCAAATAGACTTTTTAATTTATTGAATAACCACACACACACAAAAAGGAAAAGGGAAAAGGAAATAAATAAAAATAGTGAGAACAAAACTATTTATAAGGACTAGAAGAAAATAAGAAGACTATAAAATTACATTCACTGGCTGAGAGAAGTACCTCCCATTTTAAAATAATGGAATTGACTTACGTGTTTCAAACACATTTAAAAATAGTGAATAAGTTGGTGGGAAGAGGAACTTAAAATTAATGTTCACACAAACATGATCATGGATGAATGAACAAATCATCAATGTTTTCTTGTTATAAAATGAAATCACTATGAACTCTTCAATATTCTGTGAGCAATCCCAAATAATATTGAACTTTTTCAATGTATCCTTGGGTGACTTTAAATAGATATATGCTATATAAAATATCTAAATTATAGAGAAGTGTGTCACATATCTATTTTTGAGATGAAACAACAATATGTTTATCTTCTAAAATGAATGAAGTGTTGATATTCATTTCTAAATTGCTTCTCATAATAGAGAAAAATTCATAGTTGAATGAATCCTTGTTATGATCTTCCTTTATCTCTTATGCCTTGATAATTTCCATTTTTATTGTAATGAATATTGGGTACCATTAATATTTTTTGCCTTCATGTCTTCTTTGACCTCAAATTTGGCATGATTATATCCTCAACTTTGTATGCTTAATTGCTTTAGATTCAAATCTTGTGGAG
Source organism: Torreya grandis (assembly GCA_037957365.1). Classification (NCBI taxonomy): domain Eukaryota; kingdom Viridiplantae; phylum Streptophyta; class Pinopsida; order Cupressales; family Taxaceae; genus Torreya; species Torreya grandis. The sequence goes on along the minus strand of JARHVA010000481.1, from coordinate 994,752 downwards.
AACTCTTCTAGAATGGAATATGAAAAGGAAGGGTCAGGAGAATCTTCACTTTTGATCATTGAGTCTTCCATTATGATACAAGAGGAATATTATTATTTATATAAAAGTGGTTTTGTACTATCTTCTCCTTTAGAAGTTTGACATCACTCTCTACATTAACATTTATTTTTGTTTGTGGTTCAATAGTTGTTCCTCAAATAACTCATTTTATGCTCAGACTATGAATTTTAAGCAATATTTTGAAATAGGAAAATGTTTCTCTTATTTGTGAAATGAGAATCCAAATTATTTATCTACTCTTTAATCAATAATCAATTTTTCTAATTATGAAATTGAATCAATCATATGTGATAGGAATCACTTTATATTTTTTCCTATTTGAGTTTAGATATGTTTGATAGGTAATTTTGCTTCAAAATATATTTTCTAAATGTTGAGGGATCTTAATTATATTAGGTTCCACTGCTTCATCACCACTAACGATAGTAGTTGCATGTTTTGAAGTTTCTTTCTTCAAAATTCTAGACAAAGTCATATCATCTCTAATTTTGATAGTTTCTTATTGTGGGGATTCTAATTCATTGACCTTGTTCCTAATTAAGATGAATTTTATCTCTGATTGTAGAGAACCAATGAAGATATAGATTGGATTGTTGAGACTTGGTTGATCCACCTGAGGAATCAGTCTCAATAATTTATTGAAGTGGGCTAGGAACTCTCTAATATGCTCATTGTCTTGCTTCTAAATTTGAAATAATTCTAAAAATAATGCACACACATCCACAAATGATTTGAATCTGTTTAATAACTTTTTCTTCAAAGGTCCCATTCATAATGCATCCATATTATAGGTGTCAAAGCCACTTAAATGAAATATTGATGAGAGTTTCAGTAAAAATCTTGATAGTGGCATATTCATACATAACTCTCAAGATGATATAGGAAACTATGAAAGCCAAGATATGGTTAGTTTCATATTGATCATTTTTTCCTAAAAAATTCAAAAATATATTCCTTGAACTTGAAGGTAACTCATTATATTGGGATAAATCAAATCACCCAAAATGTTTCCACCATAAGACATGGGTAACATTGGGGATGATATGAACCAATGTCATTTACTTAATCAGATTGTTGTAAGCACTAGGTATATTTTCTCAACAAATTTGTTATCTTTCATTTCGGAGAGGTTCCTTAAAATGTTTGAAAATTGTGTATATAAAGCACCTTGATTTTCAATAGAGTCACTAATAAATGTTGGCTCAAAAATTTATTAGGAGGACAAATTGGTGACTTTGAGTCAATGGTGTGGGAACTAAGCTCTTGTGTTAGTCAACAATGTAGGCATAAAGTACCTCTCTTATTTTTTAATTAAGGGTAAAGGGTGGGATTTTTTAAATTAGGAACCCATACCCTAAGAATGAAACAAACATCCAAGGCCTAAACAACCAGATATTATAATACTCTTGGTAGAATAACAAATAAAGGCTAAATAAAAATAGCCACTAGATAAGTAAAAAGATTGAGAAAATGACCTCACATGTTAAGATTCTTAACAAGAATTATTGTCCTTCCATCGTAACAAATCAAAAACTAAAACAACTAAGAATCTCCCATATGAATTTATTTTCTTAGATCTAAGATATATTATCTGGGCTTCAAACCTTGTTTACTTTTTCCCTTTCTTTCTAGTACTTACAATTTTCGATTCTCCTCCCTACTTAGGATTTGGCAATATAAAAATCAATATTTTTAGAAATTTTGCTTGATTCTATGTTTTCACTATGTCAAACAAACCTTGTCTTTCTAAAGGATTCTGAGCTCATGAATTTGGTTTGCTATCAATATTACCATTCATCCTTTGTTGTAACATAGAAGCACTCACCTCCTTATTTTGGGTTTGCTCCACTACTTCTAAAGGGGTCTTAGGTATCATATCTTTTCCCTCACTATCACTTCTATTATAATTTGCAACTTAAATTGAAGAATGTTATATTTTTTTATTTCTACCACCATGAAAATGTTTTCTTGAACTTAAAGCTTGGCTAGTCACTAAAAAGATGCCTTAGCTAGTGAACTCCATCAATGCCATTAGATTCCACCTTCACTGACTTAGAATCATTATAATGGATACAGTTTATTTAAAAAAATATAAGTAAGATCACTAATGCTACCAAGCCTAGTTTTAGTCTCTTCCATCACTATCTTCCCTACTACCACTACTGGCCTTGTCCTGGTCACTACTGGAAGATACCCTAATGGGCTTGAAACCCTAGCCATCATGATGACCATGTTAACTATGATACCCATTTACTATGAGTAGGTAGAGCTACATTATAATGAAATTCAAAAAGACAAAGTAGGAAAAGAGCTATTCACAATAAAAATGTTTTTTTTATAGGGGTTTCATATTTTTATTAATCAAGTACAAAAATGAGATAGAAAGGAAATGAGGTGATTGAAGAGAATGATGGAAAATAGAGAAAATAAAGTAATAAAAATATAATGGTATTATTATGGTTAGTTAAACATATAGCTAATATAATAACTCTAGGAAAAATGAAGGATGATTCTATGTGATTAAACATAAAGATTCACTAGAATAGCCCAAGAAGGAGAAACACTATGCTCATGGAAATCTATCCTCATTCAATGGGTGGTAAAAACATAATTACACATTTAAGAGTTCAAAACGTACACTGAAATGATTCCCTGATACTAATATCAGACCAAAGATAACCATCCCATATTTAATCGTAAAAGATAATTAAAATATTTCTTAAACCTTGCTAAGATTTTAGATTTATGGAAATAATAGATAGATTCAAAAAGAAACTCTACTATGGAATTTCCAAATTAATACTAGATAATAGTTATGACAAAGTTTTAAAAGAAAAGATTTGAATATAAATAAATCGTTCTATCATAATTCATGAAGAGAATTTGAAAATATAGTTTACAGAACTCCTTTGTATTGATCCTTATTGAGTTATAATATAATCTTGCCTTCTAAAAATATGTCTCATATTTTTATTTTTCAAAAATCCCCTTATAATGAGCTTGATACTCATATTTATAATGAGATAATTTGGTTATGATGTGTAACCCCCTCTTTTTCATTTTAAATGGTGTAAAAGTGATTTTACAAAAAAACACCACTTAAGTGGTGAAAAAATGAGTTGGTACAATTACACCATGTGTAAGAGTCTAAAAAAGAAATTGCATGACTCAAAAAGTGTAGAGGTGAATTTTTTATTTTTGCACCAAGTACAATTAGGATTCATGAATTAAAAAATTATCATAGTGCATTTGAATAATTTATATTTAAAAGGTTTCACTTAAAAAATTTACAATTAGAAATTGCAAAATAAGATTCAACATTTAAATGAAAATACAAGAAGATTTTGATAGAGCCTATTTATCTTCACTTTTAATGAGGACAATTTCTAATTTCTTTAACAACTGATTCTTTCCTTTTATTACACCCATTTCATTTTGTGCCCAATCACCACTGCTATCAATACATCTATTTATTACCTTGTATAAAAAACAATAATTGTTCTTGTAAAAAGCATTGAAGCCATCAGAGCCATCCTTCTTAACTTGTTTAAATAAGTCTAGAAGATCACCATAAGCACTAACTTCTATTGGTCTCCACTTTTCTTGGTATAGTCTTTGCAAACATATTTTTAAGATATAGTGATCCATTATTAGTAAAAAATTTCATCCCATTGTATATTTGAAATAATATATCTATTGTTATAGTCATAAAATATTATCCATTAGGTAACCATTCACTTGTTATGACCATTCATCCCTTGTAATTCCCAACAATGTTGTCAAATAACAATCCTAAAAATCCATGTCGTTAGGCAAATTACCGAAACTTGTTATACATAAATTTTTTTTGTGAGGGTTGCATTTGTGTGTATTGTAAGAACCTTCACCAAAATACAATAGAGGATTGTACTTATTTTTAAACAATGTTTCACTTACAGTGACAAATCCATAAACCATAATACATTTAGATCCCAAAGGATACCACTATACATCATGGATAGGTCCCTCCTTATAAAGAGGCACCATCCCTTCATGACTCCCATCAGTTTTCAAGTAATGTAATATGGATTCCCCATAGTAACTTTATTTGATTATATCAACATCAATATGTGCCACAACTAAAAGCCTAGTTTATCTATGGCTTCAAATTAATTGTGTTGTAGAACATTTAAAAAGGTAGCTCCATTGATCTATAAGTTGTAGCAGGTCAAGTTTCTCTTGGTCAAATACCTAAACACTAGCTAGTATTCCCTTTGATTTAGGAACTAAGTAGCTAGATAAGTTGGAGGAGATATAGCAAGTTTCAAACTAGTTAATCTAGGATGGAATAATCTATATAAATTCCATTGGAAAAGTTATGTATCATAAATATGTATCTCATTGGTTGTAATTTGATTAGCAATTTCTTCATCTTCACTAAATTGGAAAGAAGTCCAAGTGGTTTTAGATATGTTTTTATGATATAATTGATAGATAACTACTCTATACTAAACTTCCCATAATACAAGATTATTGTCTTGGTTGTTAGATGGCCAATAGAATGCCTACCAAAATGTTTGTCAAGGAGAAAGAACTACAACAATGATACTAGGAACCTTAATGGGATGAATATGATTGGATCCATCATAATTATAGATGCATACACCTCTTTTTTTGGGCTATTAAAATTGATACATCTTTGATTATGAGTAAGCTTCAACATCATTCCTATAATCCTTTCATTATTTTCATCTTGCTTCATCCTAATATCCATTTCTTAACCTTAATAAAACCCCACAATAATTAAGCAAACATCAATGCCAAAATAACTGATGAAGGGTAGGTTTTGACACTCAATCAAATCCAAATTAAATAAGCCAAGAAATTATTTGAGGGTGGTTATATTGATGAAGATAACGATGGGAACATATCTTGTTTCAAGAAGTTAAATAAGTTATATATATATCACTTAGATTATTTTATAATGGGCGAACAGTTGAGAGTACATGATGAGGGAAGAATAAAGATGAAATTACATAACCGAGGAAGAAAATAGCTTGTGTGCATGGTAGTGGATATGAATATTTAATTGCATATTTCGAAGAAGAGTGAAGACTCATTTTCATGACTCAAAAGAGTATCCAATGCAATTGCATGAAAAAGGGAAGATTAAAAAATGAATTGCATATTTTAATAAAAATAATTAAAAATTATTTGAATTATATTTATTATTTTTAATTTTACAATTGCATTGCATGCAAAAGTGGAAATTAAAATTACAGGACTTGAAAAAATGTTTAGAAAATTTAGTGTAACTGGGGAAAAATATAAAGCATTTACATAGCTTGAAAAATTTTAATGAGACTTCTGCATAGTTGCAGGATAAGTTAATTTTTTTTTACATGGTATGAGAACTTCAAAGGAAATTTAAATGATTTAGGAAATAAGACATTTAGGTCACAGATTTAATTTTTAATTAAATAAATTATTTAATAAAAATTATTTAATTAATTTTCAAAATTTAAATAGACCTAAATCAAAATTAGTTGAAAATTTATTCAAAATTTTGCTATTTTTTTTAAATTTTAAAAACCATGACAATAATTATAGCTCTGATTGAGATTCAAACTATAATAGATGAAATAATTTAGACTTTGATTTCAAAAGAAAGTATTTTATCTATTGGAAAATGAAGTCTTAAATATGACTATAACTTGATCAACTAAGAGAGAACCAATCTTTGATAAAATGATGGATCCTCAAACTATCAAAATACTATCAAATGTCAATAGATAGTTTATATAAGGGCATTAGGTAATCAACCTGATAGATGCTATCACATATCCTAAAGGATATTACTTGTGAGGGTAATTTTTGTTGTGTTTTCACATAAACTAAAATGTAAAGAGATAAACCTCTCTTAAACATTTTATGATTGACTTTAGATACCAAGATTGACTATAACTTATTAAAATTTTGATAAAGGATCAATTTTATTCATCATGACACTTTCATTTAATAAATAAAATGTACAACTCAAATTAGTGCACCTTGATCTGACCAATTGAGATCCAATTCACCTATCTCAATCTTATGAGAAATGAACACTCACTACCCAGCCAGATCACCTTCCTAGAATACTTTTTTTAATATCTTAATTTGACTAATTTAAAACTAATTTTATTATTTAATCATATGAGAAATGAACACATATTGTTGAACTAAATCTTCTACTCATGACAATTCTGCATATTTACCACCTATTTACTTGATGAGATCAATGAAAAACCTATCAGTTCTATCATTTGAGGAACAAACATCAATATCACCATTTTTAATACTAAAATAGTTATTATATGAATCTACTATCAATTTTTTGCCTTGTAGATCTACTTAGCAGAATAATTTCAATGTTTTGTTCTAAAAAATGATCCTTACATCAACTTTGAAATAACAATCATTTTAACATTCTTGGAAATTATATAATTACCCATGACATATTAATGATAGAGATCACAACTACAAATATGTGTAGATAGAAAGACCAAAATATAGAGGAGTAATAAATACACTATTAAATTTCTTGAAAAAGCACATACACACATGAAAAGGAAATGGGAAAAGGAAAAAAAATAATATAGGGAGAATAAAATTATTTACAAGGATCAGAAGAAAATGGAAAACTATACAAATCCATTCACTAACTATGAGAAGTACCTATCATTTTAGGATGATGAATTTGATTTATAAGATTTAAACACATTCAATAGTGGTGACCAAGTAGGTGGGAAGAGGAACTTACAATTACAATTCACACAAATATAATCATGAATGAACAAATCAAAAATGTTTTCTTATTTTGAAATGAAATCATTATGAACTCTCCAATCCTCTATGAGTACTTATGAACAATACTAAACTTTTTCAATGTATTATTAGGTGCCTTCAAATATAGTTGTGCAAGATATAATATCTAAACTAGAGAGAAACATGTCACATATTTATTTTTGATATGTAACCACAATATGATTATCTTATAAAATTAATGGAGTGTTGATATTCATTTATAAATTACTTCTCATGATAGAGATAAATTCAGAGTTGAATAAATTATTTTTATCATCTTCATTCATCTCTTCTACTTTGATAGTTTCTATTTATATCATAATGAATATCAGATACCATTCATGTTGTTATGAATTCATGGCTTCCTTGAACTCAACTTTGGCATGATTATGATCCTTAATATGCATAGACTTGATGTCTTTAGATTCAAATCTTCTGGAGAACTCTTCTACAAATGGAATATGAAAAGGAAGTGCTAGGAAAATCATCATTTTTGATCACATAGTCTTTCATTCTAATACAAAAGCAATATTTTTATTTATATAAAAGTGGTTTCATAATATCTTCTCCTTCAAAAAGTGGAACATTGCTCTCTACATTAATCCTCCTTTTTATTTATGGTTCAACTAGTTATTCCTAAAATAACTTATTTTCTTCTTGGACTATGAAGTTCGATAAATATTATAAAATAGGTAAATATTTATCTTCTTTGCCAAAGAGAAAGACAAATTATTTTTTTATTCTCTGATCAACCACTAATTATTCCAACTATTCACCTTTTTCTACAATTACGAAACTAAAACAATCATATTTGATAGGAACCACTTTATTTTTTTCTTTGTTTAGAGTTTGGATATGTTTGATAAGGAATTTTCCTTTATAAAATCTTTTTTGAATGTTAAGGACTCTTGATTACATCAGGTTCCATCACTTCATCATCACTAATGATAATTGTAGCATGTTTTAAAGTTTATTTCTTCAACATAATCATATCAACTTTAATTTTGATATCTTCTTGTTGCATGGATTTTAAGTCATTTACCTTGTTCATCATCAAGATGAATTTGATCTTTGGGTGTAGAGAACCAATGAAGACACAAATATGATTGTTGAGACTTGGTTGATTTACATGAGGAATCAATATCAATAATCTATTGAAGTGAGATACAAACTCTCTCATCTACTCATCACTTTGATTCTAACTTTGAAGGAAATCTAAAAATAATGCACAAACATCCACAATTTATTTAAATATGTTCATGGACTTGTTCTTATTGGAATCCCAATTCACAATGCATCTATCTTCTAAGTGCTAAATACACTCATTTGTAGGTTTGATGAAAGTTTTAACAAAAATATTGATAGTGACATCATCATGCATAACTCTCAAGATGCTACAATACATTATGAAGTCCAGGATATGGGTATCTGCATATTGACCATATTCATTTAAAAACATCAGAAATCTCTTCCTTGAGCTTGAAGGTAATTCATTATATTGGGCCAAAGATAATGGCCCAAAACATTTTCTCCATGGGACATGGGGAACATGGGGTTGAGGTGAACCAACACATTTTATTTAATCATAAAGATTTAGGCACTAGGTATGAGTTTTCAATGAAGTCTGCAACTTATATTTTAGGGGAGGTTCCTTGAAATGTTTGAAAATTATGTGCATAAATTAGCTTGATTCCTAACAGAGTCATAAAAATTTGTTACCTCAAAATTTTATTGGGGAGATACATTAGTCAGTAGGGTAGGGACAAAGTCCTTATCCCATTAGAAGGTATAGCTACCTTTATTAAAATCCAAAAGGAGAAATTAGTGAAATAACTATTCACAACAAAAATATTTTCTATAAGAGTTTCATACTTTTAACAAAAAAAGTATGAAAAAGAGACAGAATAGAAATGAGGTGAATGAAGGGAATGATGGGAAATAGAAAAAGGAAAGGAATAAAATGAGAATGAGATTATAATGACTAGGTAAACATAAAAGATACCATAATAACCTTGTGAAAAATGAAGGATGATCCTATGTGATTAAACACAGAGATTCACTATAATAGCCCAAGAATGAGAAACACTATGCTCATGGAAATCTCTTCATTAAATTGGTGGTAAAGATATAATTACACCCTTATGAGTGCAAAATATACACTTAGATAATTATTTGTTAATAATCATAGACCAAAGACAACCATGTCATATTTAGCCATAAAAGATAATTAAAATATTTCTTAAACTCCACTGAGATTTCACACTTATGAAAATAAAAAACATAGATTAAAAAAAAGCTTCACTTTGTAATTTACACATTAATACTAATTAATAATTGTTATCACAAAGTTTTGAAAGTAAAATTTTGAATAAAAATGAATCATACATAGTCATAATTCACGAAGATAATTTGAACACACAATTTACAACTCTCCTTCTTTATATTGGTCATTGTTTAGTTGTAATACAATTTTGCCTTCCAAAAATATGTCTTAGAGTTCTATTTTTCAAAAATCCTCTTATAATGAGCCTAATACTCATATTTTTAATGTGATAAGGTGCTTATGGTGCAAAAGTGATATTCTAAAAAAAAAGCATGACTTAAATGTTGAAAAAATGAATTGGTACAATTGCACCATGTGCAAGAGTGAAAAAGAGAAATTGCATGACTTGAAAAGTGTAGAGGTGCAATTGTTCTTTTTGCACCAAGTGAAATTAGGACTTATGACTTACAAAGTTGATATAGTGCATTTGAATAAATTACATTTACAATATTACACTTACAAAATTTGCAACTAGAAATTGCAAAACAAGACCAGAAGCTTTTGACAAAGCTTATTTGTCTTCACTGTCACTGAGAAAAATTTCTAATTTCTTTGACAACTACTTCTTTCCTTAGATTTGACCTATTTGATTCACTACAAATTATTTGACAAAATGTTTCAATGAAATTCTATGCCCAATAGCCATTGTTATTGATCCATCTCTTTACTACCCTATAGAAAAAATAATAATTATTTTTATAAAAAACATTAAATTCATTGGGGACATCCTTCTTGAGTTTTTCAACTAACTCTATAAGATCACCATAAGCACTAGCTTATGCTGGTCTTCATTGTGCCTAGTATAGTCTTCTAAACATCTTCTTAAAATATAGTGATCTGTTATAAGAGAATTTTTTTGTCCCATTGTCTCTCTATAAATGTAAAATTGTTGTTGCAATAATAAAATATTCTCCATCAGCTGACCATTCACTTTTTACTGACCATTTAGCCCTTGTAGTTCCCAACAACTTTTTGGAAGAACAATTCCAAAAGCCCATCTCACCAAGAAAATTGCCAAAACCTTTTATACATAAAAGTTTTCCATGAGGGTTCCATCTGAGTGTATTGTAAGGACCTTCACTAAAATCCAATAGAGGATTGCACTTTTTTACAAACAATGTTTCACTTGTAGTCATAAATCTAAAAACCACACCAAATTTAGATCCGAAAGGAGACCACTAGACATCATGGATAGGTCCCTCCTTACGAAGAGGAACCATCCCTTCATGACTCCCATCAGTTGTCAAGTAATGTAATATGGATTCCCCATTGTAAATTTGGTTGATTTTTCCAACATTAGACTATGCTACAACTAGAAACCCAGTTGATCCATGGTTCCAAATTAATTGTACTATAGAACATTTAAAAAAAAGCTCCATCGAGCTACAAGTTATGCATGGTCAAGTTTTGATCACTCAAATATTTGACCACTGGCTAGTATTCCCTTTGATTCAAGAACATAAGTATCTAGATAAGTTAGAGGAGATGTAGCAAGTTTTAAGCTAGCCAATCTAAGATGACGTAGCTTATTTAAAATTCCATTTGTAAAGTTTAGTGTATTAAATATATGTATCTCATTGGTTGTCATTCAACATGAAATTGCCTCATCTTCACTTAATTGCAAGGAAGGCCAAGTGGATTTAGATATATTTTTCTGTTACAATTGATAGACGATTACTCTAGACTAAACTTCTCATAATATAAGATTATGGTCCTGCTTGTTAGATGACCAATGAAATGCCTATAAAAGTGTTCCTTGAGGAGAAAAATATACAAAAATGATACCAATAACTTAAATGGAATGAATCTGTGTGGCTCCATCACAATTATAAATGACCATACCACACTTTGTGGTCTATTGTAATTGATACATCTTTGGTTATGAGCAAGCTTCAAAATCCCTCATGTAATCCTCTCATTATTTTCATTTGCACTCATCCTATTCACCATTTCTTACACTCAATAAAACCCCTCAATAATTATCCAAAGGCTGAGGCCAAAATAATTGAGTGATGTCTAGCATTCAATCAAAGCCAAATCAGATGAACTAAAAAACCATTTGAGGGTGGCAATCTTCATGAAGATAATGATGGGAATGTATCTACTTTGAAGAAATTAAATAAGTTGTCGATCTCACTTAGATTGTTTTACAATGGGGGGCCAATTGAGAGTAAAATAAAGTTTACATGCATAGTAGTGGAAGGGAAGATTTTAATTACATATTTTGATGAACTATCAAGAATCATATGTACAAAAGTATCCAAGGAAATTACATGGTAATGGGAAGAATAAAAATTGAATTGCATGTTTTAATTAAAATAAATGAAAATTATTTCAATTAAATTTATTATTATTTATTTAGCAATTGTATTGTATGTAAAAGTGGAAATAAAATTATATGACTTGAAAAAGTGTTTACGCAATTTAGCATAATTGAAGAAAAATATAAAGCATTTGCACAACTTAAAAAACATTAATAAGTGTTATGAAATTAGTTTTTTTTAATACGACACAAGATCTTCAAAAAGCATTTGCATAGTTTGAAAAATATAATATTTTGTTCACAACTTTAATTTTAAATTAAATTAATTAATTAATTTTTAATTTTTAAACAATATAAAATTTTAAATCCAAACCAAAATTAACCAAAAATTATTTCAATTTCTCTAATTTTTAAAATTTTAAAAAATTGTGACAACACCTCTACAAGAATCCTCAAGGATTTTAACTGTACTTTTCTATCTCTCATTATAAAAAAAATCTAATGTTGATTCCTTGATGGATTCAAATATATGGCTCTTTCCAAAACTATTTATAATATTATAACAAAGGTTAGTAGAATGTATGATAGATTCTATTGGAAATTTTTACTCTAAGTTCAAAAAAGCTTGGCTTTTTTGGTCATTTATGTGAGTGGTTGATAGTGTTTGTTTCTACACCTTTCTTCTTTGTTATGGCAAATATTGTTCTGGTTAATTATTTTCCTTCCTCCATTGGTATTAGCTAGGTGAATCTATTTCACCCTATTTTCTATTATTATTTGAAAATCTCTAGCAAAGAGTCGTAAGATTATCATGGGGGGTGGATATAACAGTTGAGGTTTCATTTTATCACAGTTAATTTGTTAATGACACCATTCTTGTTAATATAGCTAAGTATCAAGAGGCTCGTATATTTAAAAATATTATATATTGATATTCAAAAGTTTTGGGATAGGTGTTGAATCTTTCCAAATCAAGTATTATCTTTCTTCACACCTCAATTCCTTCTTAAATGAGGATCAAAGCTATTTTTGGGTTTTTTGTTGGGAAGCTTCTTAGTAAATATGTGGATCAAATCAAGTATTATCTTTCTTCACACCTCTATTATTTGTTAAATGAGGATCAAAGCTATCTTTGAGTTCTCCTTTGGGAAGCTTCTTAGTAAATATTTGGATGATCTCTTTGTGGGATGATCTAGGATATTATTTATATATATTTATATATTTGAGAAATTAATTTTGATTTTTTAAAATAAAGTAATAATTTGGAGAGGAAAATGGCTCTTTTGAGTTGGGAAAATTATTCTTATACTTCTTTAAGTAGTCTTGATCTACTAATATTCATTTTGTTAGTTCTTAAAAGTGTTAAACATAAATTAGCCTCAATTATGAGAAACTTTCTTTGGAATGCCTCTCAAAATGTTATAAATATTTCCCTCATGAAATGGAATGAAATTTGTAAGCCAAATTCAAATTGGGGAGTTGGTATAAAAACATTGTGATGTTGAATAAATCCTTTGGTCATAAATTGTTTTGGATAATGTACTTATAGAAGGTTTGTATTTAGAGTGCCATGTTAAGAGGAAAATACACGGATGGTTAAGAGGACACGATAAGAATCTTCATTAATGAAAACTAAATGAGGGGATTGCATATATGGAATTTCCTAAAGCAAAACATGTTTAGTATTATTGATTCTCTTTACTAGAATATTAAAGATGGTAGGAGAGTTTAATTATGTAGAGATGCTTGTTCTAACTCTGTAACTCTTGTTCATCATCCCTCTTTCAACCTCTTAATGATTAATTTTTGAATGCTTAGGGCCACACTATTGATAACTATTGGATTATTTTGAAGATGTTTAAGGTAAGAAGAGATATTGGAAGGATTCATCAAGCAAGGATCCTTTTACATTAAATTTTCTCCTTTATTTTTACATTTTATTTATTTCATAACCCTTAAGTCCTCTTAGAAGAGTGAAATGTACCAAGGAACTATTGGATGGTTAGTTTGTGAAATATGGCTATCATAAGTTGATCAGAAATTTAGAAGCTCTAGACTCGTTGTTGGTTAAAGTTTGGAATCCTATTGGTTTTGTCATAAGAAAATGTCTTGTATGGGTCTCCATGAAACAAAATTCCTTGCTTTGAGATAGGATTAAAAATATTAGTTTCCATGGTCCATTGTTATGTGTTCATTTTGATTTCTCTTTTCAATATCCATATCATGTGCCATTTCATTATTTTTTCTCTTAAGGAGTAGATGGGTAGAAATTGGTCGAGAACTGGTTCTATTCAGGGTATGTTAGTCAAATTTGTGGAAGAAGAAGGAGATCAAGTGAGTAAGACATGGTAAATGACTCCTTTGAAATGATAAGATATTATAGGGTGTTCTTCTCACTATGCATATTTTTATATAAAAATTGGAAGGTTTGTTATAAAAAGTCTATGAAGCCAAAGTCTCATTACCTAAAAAAAATCTTAGGAGAGGATAATCATATCCTCCTAATGTAGAGGATCCTTTGCAATAATTTTTCTTTTAATTTTGGTTAATCTGAGGTTGGAGGCCATTTGGAGAGCTCCTTCTCTTAAAGTGATCAAATTTAATTTGATGGGGCTCGAAAGGAAAATTGAGGATATTGAGTGCAAGTAGAATTATAATAGATAGTGTTGGTTCTATTATGTCATGTTATGTGTTAACATCCCATGAGCATAGAATAATATTTTTGAAGCAACTATTTTTAAAGAGGAGTTAGATTGGAAGTTGACCTCAATATTGTCAAGTTGGAAATCAAAGAAGATTCAATGTTAATTGTTAACAATATTAATTTTGATAAGACTAAAAATAAGAGAATTAACAACATCATTCAAGGCATCCAAGATTTTTTATTTTATTTGAATTTAATTCAATCAAACATGCTTGTATAAAGATTAATAAACTATTGGATTACTTGGCGAACTTTAGAGCTTCCATCATTAGATATGGTGATGATTGGTGACATGATGGTAACCCTCCGTGGAAAGCATTTCAAAATATTTATATATATGGTATAGTTAATATTGTTTAAAAGGAATTTTTCGGACTTTGATCATTATTACTCCTCATAGATTTTATTCCCACCATTACCTTTCTCATTAATTTGCATGAGGGGTGGTGTTATTTAGAAGGTATCATCTTTCTCTCTCCATTGTTGTTGTGATGTTAAGTTTTGGGCAATGATTATTTATTTTTAGTTTACTTTCCATTTCTTCACAAAGTCATTCTTTTCTTTAATCCTTTTGCTTTGGTTTGCTCTACCTTGCCCTATCATGACATCAAGTAAACATGAAAGAAAGATAGGTCATAATTAGTTCATTAATGTATTCTCTAAGCCAAAGGGGAAGGAATGAAAATGAGAAATTGGGACAAGGATCCTTTGGAGAAAGATATTATGGGACCTTTGGATGGTGATGACATTTGGAATGTCTTAAACCCTCTTCTCAATATGCTTTAGTTTTTATACGGTGGGTTATTAGCTAGGAGAAGTTGGGAATTGTGGACCTAATTCACTCTAACTTTTGTGTAGCCATTGAAAAGGGAAATTACAATGCCTTTAACTAGATCATCTTACTTGAGGCAATTTAGAATCGGTGAAAACACACTACTAAGTCCCAAATCTCTGCATTAGTAAGGAGTTTCTCCAAAATTTCCCTTCTTTGGAAAATAAGTTAAATGAGATGCTTATACTATCAAATGTTGAAAATTCTTGTATGTTGATAGTGATAAGGGTGGGGTTATTGTAACAACTATGATGTTTTTGTAGTAGTAGTAGTAGATTATTCTTTTGAGGATCTTGGAAAGAAATTAGTCAAAGGGAGGGAGGTTTGTTATTCTTAAATTTTGGATGATCTTGTGGTAAAGGACCCCTCATAAATAGCCCATCTACTTCAAATCAGGGAATTGTCTATGGATGAGGTGGTTGCAATCTTTAATAAATGGAAAAGGCCTAATTTTTTAGTCACTGCAACCACCAACCTTGACATAGGTTATGAAATTATTCTAAAAATTACCTTGTTACTCTAGGGAGTGTTAATATTATTGGTTATTAATGGGATAAGATCGTATCAAAAGTCAAGGTATGAAGATGGTCATTTTTATATCTTTATAGATTATCCTTTCACATCATAACATTTTAAGTTCATACATATAATTGGCCATTGTGGACCTTCTGATAAGGGCATTGATATTTCAAAAAATGAAATGTTATTATGTGAGAAGGATACATTGCTTTGGGCATGAATTATATATTTTTAGATTTAATTTGCTTTCAGAGTTGTGGCTTTTAGCTTGTTATCTGCAATTTTGATTTGAAGTGGTGGGTGGGGTACTACTGATTGTTGTAATTTATCAACATATATCATTCTCTTTTGTAAATTCAATTTATTAGCCGAATTTTGATTTCTATATTAAACCATCATCTCCTCTTTTATATTTTGGGTGTGTCTTTTAACCCTTCATTATCTATATACACAAATAAGTGGAAAAATAATCATTTATTATGTACAACCAATTAATTATAATCTTAATGTCCTAAGTTCTATCACATCAATAAAAGAATCAAGAATATAATGTAATCATTTAGCAAGTTATATATAATGAGAATTTCATTACACTTGTCTAGTTTACTCTTTTTCTTAAGGGAATAAGATGCTGCAACCTACTCACACCATGAGGAAAATATTAACTATCATTATTAGTTTAAGATAGTTTCTAATTAAGTGCAATTAGTCCAAATTTTATTGACATCATATAAAAATATATGCTAATTATAAGATGTATAAATTATACTATTTATCCGAACCTATCATTTTCTATCAAAAGGCTCCAAATTATATTCACCCAAAATATAAGTGAGATGCAACCACTCTATATATTAATGCTATAGAGAGAGTGTTGAGAGTGTGAAAATATATGTAGAGTATGATAGAGAGTGGTCTCTATATTATGAGTTGGAAAAAAAATAAGAATTTAAAATTTATTTTTAGTCTTGTATCTCTTCAACCTTAAAAAATGTTACGCTTCTTTATTTATTAAATGCTAAAACATGATAGAAGTCAAGTTTAATATTAAAAAAGAGAACCATATTCATAATTTCATTAAGACAACAATACAAGGTAGAGGCTATACTCAACCCTTGTTTCTATAGAACTATGCCTGATCAAACATTTTGGCCAAATATGCTTCCTTTCAATACCTTGTACAATTTTAAAATTCAATAAATTTTGTTATTAAAATTTATTAATTTTTAAAATTTATCTTTTCAAATAATAACTTCAAACTTAATTAATATGTGCATACTCAAATATTCATTCCATTCATATTCAAAAATAATAATATATTAAATTCATCCAAATTTAAATATTAACCATCATAAATAAAATTAAATATTCATTCATTCTCATACCCTACTACAACTACTCATACAACTTTAACACTATAAATATTAGCGTAAGGGCTAATCTTAAACCCATATTACCACAAGAATAATGTCATGAAAATATTAGAGCTCTAAAAACATTGAATAACTATTACTCTATTTAAGCAATGGACGAGCTTTGAAATTATTTTCAATTATTCAAAAGTAGAATAAAAAAAATCATAGTACTCGATTTGCGTACAACATTAAATCCCATAAAAAAAAATACGACAATCAAGACTCCAACATATTCAGCATTCGTAGCTTGCAAATTACATATTCTACTATCAACAAAATCAAAATAATAATACACCATTTGATTCAGTTAATGACAGAATGATTAGATTGAATCCAACACACTTGGCAATCGTAGCGTGCAAGGAAGTCTATTTTGTGAAAGAATTTTATGCTTTCTATTTACAGTAATTTTGAAAGCAAATTTATCAAAGAATAAGTATTTACAGGTTCTTAGACGTCGACTTGGTGAGAATAAACAATTCCTTCCAAACAAAAACATAAGTAAACTACACACAAACTTTCTCGGTTAGTGAGGGTTTAATGGTCGCCTCCTGGGCTGGGAATAGACTTGAGAACCCGTTTCTCGCTAACGCCCTGTTGCCGCTGCATATGACCCACTCCAACACTCTGACCGCGCAATTTGGCAATATGATTTGAGAACATTGTACACCACCTCATATTCTTTCTCTGCAACGTCAACAATTCGATTCTCTTTAAAACTGAACCTCAGCCTCTTCGCACGGTAGCACAGTTCTGTCTTCATCCGCCACGGCCACATTGAGGTGAGGATCGAAAGTGGACGGATTTTCCGGGCCGATAAATAACAAATCATTAGTCTCCAGCAATTGTCTTGCTCCGCTGGTTATCAACATTTTCATATGCAGGCTCTTCATCGATTATATTCTGGTGGGATTTCTGAGAAGAGATAGAGTTTTGTGAATTTAAAAGCGGTAAATTAACTGGGTCTAGCAGAAATTTGCTGGCTGCTTCGTTGATCTCGACTTTAATGCTCGAAATTGGGTCTAGCATAAATTTGCTGGCTGCTTTATAGAGTGTCAGAGTCCAATTTTCTTAATTTGGGCGGAGACTTAAGTTTTTCATTGATCACGTTCCAGGGAAGTAACTTAACCTTTTTATTGAACATATCAGTAAATGTTAATTGTTTTTCTTTTAAAATTTTATGAATTCATTATTTTGTGTTATTTATATTCTTTGTATAGTTATTGTTGATATGTTTTATATTCACGTTGTTGTGTCATTTATATATGTGATGTATTTGTATTGTCATGTCTCTAATTTTTTATCACTTCTACAAGCGCACATTGAATGCTTCCACATACAAATGTTTGTTTGAATGGAAAGAGTTCTAAACTTGAGATGGAAGACTTGAAATTGGTATACAAACAAATGTGTGTTTGGATATTAAGCTCTTTGAGATGGAAGACTTAGTATATTGTAGGGATGAAACTTTACTCACAGCTGTGTTGCATGAAACTAAACTCACAACTATGTTCTTTTTCATTTTGTGAGCCCATTATTATTATTGAGCATTATATTTTCATAGTATTTTTGTGTGTCTTCACATTTGTCTCTATGTTCACTGATACGTCTCAAGGTATTCATCCAAATACTATTAAATGTTATTATTTTGCTATCAAACCATATCATTTTTTGAATTCAAAGGCCATGTTGGAAGACACTTGTGTTTTTAATAGGCAAAACCCATTTTTAAAGATGTCTAGCAGTCTTTTTTCCATTAGTGTGGTGTGTTATTGTCGCCATGTACACCCCCTTCAACCTATTCAACATGCCTTATTCAAGGAACTCTCTCATAAATGTCATGGAATCCAAATTTTTCTTCAACAAAATGCAATGTTTCATAGAGATTATAATGTCACGATGTTGAGGGATGAAATGTTACCCATAATTGAACCCATAATGTCAACATGTTTTCATTCACATCTAACTCAACATTTTCTGGTATTTTAATGAAACCCTAGATGATTTCATTCACATAACAATAAATGTTATTATTTTTATATTCATTTCTATTTTCATGCCTCCAACTTTCAATGAATTATGCAAGCACTCACTAAAAAATTTCATAGACAAATGTTTGTTTCCAAGAAAAGGGGTTACAACTTGGGTTGGAAGACTTAAAATTTATTGGTATGTGGATGGAAATCCTAGAGTTTTATATTCACATACCAGTAAATGTTATTGTCTTTGGGTCAAAATTAAGGTTTTCATTCGCATAATAAAAAATGTTATTGTTTTTGTATCAAACTAAATTATTTTATAAATTCATGTTCTTATGTGCTTTATATTTATGATACATTTATATATCCCTTAATTAAAGTGATGTGTTAATCCTGATCAATGTGCCATGTTAAAATGTTAATTTCAGTAAATATGAGATAAATGACAATGGAACCCAATAGTCTTTTATATAGAATGCATTGTTTAACATAGGTTGTATATTCAATATATTATAGAGATGAAATGTTATCTATCTTGAGCAACTTGAAAAATGTTTAATGTCTTAGTGAACATTCATTGCAATGTGGATGGAAGCCCCATAGGTTTTCATTCACATACAAGTAAACACTATTAATTTTTTTAATCAAAATTAAGACTTTTCTAAATTTATGCTACTATGTTATTTATATTTGCAACACATTTCTATTTCCCTAATTAAAAAATTTAGATTATATAATGATTTCACAAGTAAGACCAAGGTTTGTTTCTCCCTCTTTCAACTAATCTAGTGGGCTCCCATGAGAATGCAAACTTAAACAACTTAGTATGTAATTTTATAGGTATGACCAATCATTGAGATTGATATATCGAATGATTTTTTTAAAAATGACCACTAATAATTTTTTTTTAAAAAAATTGTTTTTACATTGGTGTAATGAAACTACTTAGATGATTCACATTAATAGAATAATATATCACAAAATTAAGAACATAATAGGTAGATTCACAAAAAAATTGGAAAAATAATAAAATACTTGAATATTATGATTATGTAGCTCTAAGGGAGTAACCTCCACCATAATGCAATAAGAACATAATTCAAAATATCATCCTAAAATACTAACCACTACCTTTTATACATACTCTAATTAGCCATGGTTATTCTATATGCAAACCACACTAAGAACATTGAGAAATCAATAAGATAATATGAAGGCATGTGAGCTAAAATTCAGATACACATATCCCTAGATGCATTATAAATTAAGGGTATAGCCTATTTTCTTATTCTAAATAACGTTGCCCTCAACATTGATTCAAACTAGGATGTTTCTATAGGAACACTTCATCCTCTCATGTTATAATTTTGTACATTCCTTATAACTATTAAAAAAATTTAGGAATTACTTTTTACAAATAATGTATGCCCCAACTATCCATTTAAGTGAGGTGTATAATGAAAATTATTTATTAATAATGAAATCAAACATTTATGGTAGTTTTTTGTGATATTAGAGACCAATCTCTTCAACATTGTATATATTTTCAAGATAATATAGTCAAGAAAAAAATTGCTTTCTTACCCATATGATAGTAGATAGTTATGGACCAAATCAATATTTTTTGGAAACCATTAAACAATTGTGCATAGATAACCACACCAAATCAAATTCTATGTGTATCACTCTATACCATTGAAAATGATATTGCAAGAAAAATAAAAACATTGCTACTAGTAATGTAAATTTTTTTTTGGATATAATTAAACTTTAATAATGAAATAAAAACAATCTCAAAGAACTGATAAACATTATATAAAAATATTGGAATGATTATATTGGCAAATAAGTACAATCAATATGGATTAGACAATGATTTTTCAGTTAACAACCTTTCATGTAATGCCCACATTTTGGCCTTGTTCATTGTTGCATTAAAATTTCAAATGGATTTTTTACTTCCATCCCAATATTTTTTTAATTTTCCCACTTTGGTTAAGATGTGCCTAAGTGTAATTGATGAATCCACAAACTAGCAAAGCATGAAAATATCAATAGGTATAATACTCAAAATTTCATGAAACCATAACCTTAATTGGTTTATCTTTAATGAATAAAAATATTTAAATAAAAATCAACTCAATATTAGAGTTTACATAAAAAATAAAAATATATAAATAAATAAAAACTACCAAGAGTTAAATGTGCTTGCTATAAATAAAAACTCAGTTCTTTTTTTTAAGAACTTTTTCATGCAAGTTCGGATGGGTCTAAAATTTTAAACATATCCTCTAAATAATAAATTCATGATTTTAGATAAGTTTCAATTCAAGTTCACCTCTAGTTATAAAATTTTCTAATTTATGGTATTTTTAGTGTGAATAAAAATATTAGAATGTAATTTTAGACTCTTAGATGATTGTGTATTGATATTCAAACATATTGGAATTCATTGTAATTGATGAAGCTAGTTATGCCTACATTATTATTTATTTTGGAATGAATGAAAGCTCAATTAGGTCAACGATTAAAATTTTATGGCCTCCAAAAGATACGTCTTAACATCATTCTCCTTTGATTGAAAATAACTCAGCTTCTATGAGTTGCCTTGATTATATCCCTTACATTTATTCTTATTAATATTTTTTTATCACCTATTATATAATTCAATTTTTTTCTTCTTACTTTATTCCTTTCCACTGTACCAAATACATGTTATAACTTTCTTCCCTTATGTTCATTATTTTCTTATCTAGAACTTATACTATCTTTTCTTTTTTCTTCTTTGGTACCTATTGCTTCCAGTCCACTTATTCATCTTATTATCCTTTACCATATTATATATCAAAATCATATAAATATAAAGTTTTAAATACTAGAGAGATATCAAAATTCTATGGTAAGCTCACCTCATAAGCATTATCATTTTTTTTTTCACAATTTTATATGGACTAATTTACTTGTACTTCAACTTGTTGTATGTTCCCTTGGGAAATATTTCTTTTCTCAATTACACCATCACCAAATATACTTATTCAAATACCTTTGAACTTCTTGTTACATTTATTTTGTCTTTATACTTTTTATTACTTTCATGTAGTTTCATTCTTACGTCTTCTTGTAATTATTGCATGTTCTCTATAAATGCTTTTGCATGATCAATAAATCATTCTACAATTAGTAATTTTTTACCAAATCTAAAACACCTATAGGATTTCTACCATAAAAAATTTGAAATAGTGATTTCCTTATCGATTAATTCACAAAACTATTATATGCAAACTCGACATTTCATAAAACTAAGTCTCATTGCTTGGAATTTTTTCCAACTATGCATATTAGCAAAATTCTAAAGCTCAAGTTTATTATATCTACTTGTCCATATGTTTGTGGGTGGTATGCACAAGTACATTAAATTTTAGTTTCCAACTTTCTTCCATAGAGTCCTTAGAAAGTGACTTAGAAACTTTGTGTCCCTATATGATGTAATAGTTTTTACAACACCATGCAATCTCCAAACATACTCAAAAAATAGTTCTGGTACTCTAGTGGCATCATTGGATTTATTACATGCAATAAAAAAACTAGCTTGGAAAACTTGTCTATAATAAAAAAAATTGAATCATTACCTCTTTATGTGTTTGGGAACTCCAACACAAAGTCCATACCCAAATCTATCCATGGTCCTCTTAGAGATAGTAATGGCATGGGCAACCTAGTATTTTGTGCATGACCTTCTACCACTTGTTATGTCCCACATCTTGAAACATTTATTGCCACATCTATCTTCATCTTTTATATAACATAATTCTCCTCCACCAAAGCTATTGTATTAGTCTTACCAAAATTTCTACCCAAACCACCATTATACAATTCTTTTATAATATTGTCTCTAAGAGACCCAACTTGACTACATAATTGTTTCCCTTAAAATAATAGCCATACTATATAAGGTACTCATTATGAATAGTACTTGTTTCACTCATTAATGGATTCTTGCATTGCTCAACTATCTTGCCAAAATTTGGATAAGTGTCATATAATTCATTAATAACATGAAATCCAACTAATTCACTCACCATAGTAGTTAACAATGTCACTATCCTACGTAAAACATCAACACCTTGATTCTATTTTCCTGATTTATGCTTCAAAATAAAAATATATCTCTACAATAAAGACACCCACTTTGTGTGTCTACTATTTAATTTATTTTTAGTGTTCACATACTTTAAAGACTCATGATCTATAAAGAGGATAAACTCTTTAGGCACTAAATAATGCCTCTAATGTCTTAATGCTTGTACAATGGCATAAAATTCAACATCATATGTAAAATACTTATTTCTTAACTCAAAAAATTTTGTACTGAAATATACTATTAGCCTTCCTTATTGACTCAACACACCACTAATTCATAAATGTGAAGCATCTTAATCCACCTCAAATGCTTTGTTAAAATTTTGTAATGCTAAAATAGGGTTTTATTTAATCTTCTTTAATAGTTGAAAGTTTTATGTTCATATCTTTATCCTATTGAGCTATAGCTCATATGGACTAGCTAAAAGTTAAACCTAGGACTTTCCATTTTTATTGGAGTACTCTACCAACTAAGCTATTGACCCCTCTATTGTCAAACCATTATTGGTTTGAGTATGGCTTATTTTTAACAAATTAAGTGATTAGGTGTAGTTCAAGGCAGTGTATTATGGCTACAAATAATTACGTCCTAACCAATTTTGTATTGTATAAATTATCCTCCTATATAAATGAATAACATCAAAGTATTATTTCTCTTCATGTCCTCACAAATATTTCCTCTCATGTAAATTGTTATTGGTGCAACAATACTACTAAATTTTTGAATGAACTTTTTGTAAACAATTGGTAAACCATGGAAGCTTCTTATCTTTGGGATGATCAAATAAGACACTCAACAATTATCTTTAACTTTTCTTCATCCATTATAACCCCATTTATAGAAACTAAAAACCCTAAGAATACTAGATTATTATTCATAAACTTGTACTTATTCAAATTTGCATAAAGATTCTCTTTTTTTAAGAATCCTAATGCCATTCTCAAATTCCTTATGTGCTCTTAAACCACTATGTTCATCACCATCATAAACATATTGGGAGAATTAAATAATCTAAATGGTATCACCATCCACCCATGTAATTCATCCTTAGTCTTGAATTTTATTTTCCATTCATCTCCTTCATGAATCCAAATCTGATACTATCTACTCTTTAGATCAATCTTAGTAAAGTACATTTCTCTTGCAAGCACATCCATCATATCATCTAAATAAGGTATATGAAATCTATATTTGATAGTTATTTTATTGATTTATCTCATATCCATATAAATCCTCCATAAACCATATTTGTTTGGAGTATCAATGCTAGTGTTTCACATGGACTCATAGTATCCCTTACTACACCCTTTCTCACCAAATTAGTAATTTGTTTATTCAATTATGCATGTTTTGATTGGCTTATCCTATATGATATTTGATTTGGTAGAGTTGATCATAGAATTAAATCAATATGGTGTTGAATATCTCTCTTTAGTAGTAAAACCATTTAGTAACTCATCAAGTATAACATCTACATCTTATTTCAACACTTATCCTACTTTTACTAATATTGACACCATTTTTATGTCTTTTTATTTGCTATTAATGCATAACAACCACTTGGGATATTCATATATTTGATGAATTATTTTTTAGATAACATGAATTATATTTTATCTTCTTCTTTAAGAGGTAATAAAACTACTTTTGTATTACCTTTCTAGAAATAAGGAATTATTTTTTTGTTGTTGGCCCCAAATTTTGGCTAAGTGTTTTGACATGGTTGCACATAACTGACATGGTGCAAAATAAGCCTAGAGCGAAAAACTATGGTATGGAATAAACATGATGTGGAACATGTAGGGTGCGAAAGCACTAAGATGTGGAATCACCAGTGTGAGAGGACCCAATCAAAGGAGAATTAATCACAAGGAAATTGAGAGCATAGGACTCAAAATGATAGTAGAATAGTTTAGGAATGCATTAGAAGTGGGATAGGTTAAGGAGTGATTCCTAAGGGCCACCCAAACCTTTTCCATATGAATTTTCACACTAACATACAAAGAAAGAAACACATGATAGTAAGGATCCAACATAGCATAAGTATATAGGGGTGCAAAATCCTAATCCTTAGGAGAAGTTAGGTGATAGAAAGTCATGACTCTTAGTCTATGGATAATTTAATGGTCATTTACTCTAGTTATTAATATTGTAAATAATTGGTTAGGAATAAACAAGTATGAATACCCCTATTGTAAAGCATTGGGATGATGGAATTTTGCTTGATAATTATTTACTCATGATTAATATATGAGTTGTGAATTTATAATCATTCATGTGTTCATGTTTAGCTGAATGGATGAGTTGTGTATCTATGTTAGGTTGAGTTGAGCAGTTTCCTAATTGAGAATTAATATGAAATCTACTCAATTCTTTTCTTTTTTTAAGTAATAAACTCTGAACTAAAATGGCATTAGTTTGAATAGTCATGGTAGCCAGGCTTAGTAATCCTAGAATCAAAGTAGTTCATCAATGATTTTATGTAGTATCTATTTAATTACATAATAAAAGGAAGAATATGATTAATTTAATATTACTATGCAATAAAACTTGTGGGAACTAGTCTCTAGTTATGTGTTTCAGATGAGCATGCAAGACCACAGTACTGCATGAAAGGGCTAGCACACTAGCTCATTGGGCCAGTCTTCAGCACCAAAGCTATATTATAAATACACTCTTAGTTCATCCTAGATTAAGCCCTACTATTATTATCTATCAAAAATTTAGGCCCTAACTGCTTGATCTACTTCTTGACATTGTCCCAATATGATAATGTGTCAAATAACTTGGTAGTTATTACCTCTATGGGATCCTTGGACTTTTTCATCTCCTCGACTTGGCTAGATATCTCATTAGCCTTCTTGACCAATTAATTTAGGGATGTGGTGGCATCTTTATGGATGTCTTCAAGTTTTGATACTTCTTCAACAACCTATCCTTAGAGGGATAGAAAACTAACATTCAGTTGTTGATGATGTACATTGGTATTTTCTTCCATCATCTCCACATCCTTAAATGGTTTGGTGTGCTCAATGTGATCTCTTATTAAAATTTTAGCATCATCTATTTCCTACCTCTAAACTTCTTCTACTTGGATATGAGCGTCCGAGTTCTTATTCAAGCACACCAGCCATTCAAAAATTCCATTTAAAATGGGGATGACTTCCCCAACTCTCTCTAGGGCATGCTTGCAAACTTCAACTATCTCAATGAATTGCTCCACTAGAACCATTCCCTTGTATTTTAGGACAAGTTTCTTTATGTAGAAAATTAATAGGAGGTTCACCAAGGTTTCCAATTTACCTATGGTGTCCTCATCGAGAGGTACGTCATCCAATAGCATTAGCTCTTGTTCCAAAATTGTCTTACATAGATTTAATGTTATAACTTTTGCTTCTATGGTCTCTTTGACCTACTAATTTAGAGTAGCCACTCCCAAAATGAGCACCTTCTTGGTGGTGACTTCCTTATTATACATACCCACCATCTGGGTATGTTTCTTTTTTATACTATGTGCATTAGAATCTAACAATTTTTTTTGGTGTGTGATCTTCAAGGCTATATTTTAAAATTATGTGTTTACTTGTAGAGGGGTGATATTTTACAATTTCACCCACACTGGTTTTGGTAGCATAGTAGCATCAGGTCCTAAAGATAGGCTATCTTATGGGAACTCAAAGGTGCACTCCTAATTGTACCTGTCCAAAAGAAAGGACACTTGTTTTGTTATCTCCAAGGTTGCATCATAGGGAATGAAGTGCAATCATAAATAAAACATCCTATTAGGGATGCCAATCACTTATAATTATAAATACATCAATAATAGGCTCTTTTATGTACTCATTTGACTCCTTTCCTTTATTCAAGTCATGTTCTAAGACCTTGACCTATGTGTAGGTAGCCATGGAAGAACTACCAATGGCTATTTCAGCCATTTATCCTTCCTCATCATCACCCTCTTCACCACAAAGTTTCTCAACATCAAGTGGCCAATCATCAGAGGTTGCCTCCTCTCACACCAGGGAGGGCATCTTCTCAGAATAAGATGTTTATGCTACCATCTGGACTATAGGAACTTCCTACTTGGTTGCTTACTCTATGGCTCATTGGTGTGTAGTCCTTGATGATGAGACATTTTGAGGAATGGTTGTGGATTGTTTTTGGAGGTGAAAGTGAAGTTGGAGAAATATGTAGAGGAGAATGTAGGGGTGGAGGGACTTGTGGAGTTAGATATTTTGGTGGGTAAGGTTAAGAAGGGGAAGGGCATAGTGGAGAAGGGTGAGGTGGGGAAGGAAGAGGTGGAGAAGGGCAAGGTGGAGATGGATGTGGTGGAGATGGATGTGGTATAGATTGGGTGTGATGGAGATAGGCATGGTGGAAATAGTCAGGGAGGTGAGGGGCTTGGTCATAGGGATTGGGTAGTCTTTTACCAATTTTGTGGTACCTACTGACCACTTGTGCTAGCATCATGATCACCCCACTTATTATTATTTAATAGAGGTGATGATGGGAGATTTTATATAGGTTCTCTACCCTTTAGATCCTTTCTAGGTTGTAACATATAGAATAAGTTATATACTTGTTCTCCCACCATTATTTGCTTGACCTTTATATCTATTAGGTCTGTCTCCTTTTCTTTGCATACCTTCTTATCTAGATAGACATATATTTTTAGAGATTATGAATCTCCAAATCAATCTTCTCATCCTCTAATGTAATAGGTTATGCATCATGAGTCTAGTATATAGAGTTTATAAAGTACCATACCAAGAAGGCATATGATAACTTCAACCATGTGGAAATCTCTTTAGAAGGGATCATCCTAATGTATGAAAGAGACAAGTGCTACTTCACTTTAAACTGTGATTTCTCAACAACCAAGGGAGCTAAATCCTTTGGGATGCACCATTCATTCATGAATGCTTACCTTATGCCATTGAAACAATACTTCATTTTTATCTTATAAGAGGGGGTGATGTTCCCTAGGCATGTGAATGCCTTTTAGTACTTAGTGGGAGACCTATTCTTGGGTGGGTATGCCCATTTTAGTGCTCTTGAGGTGTTTTATGATACACCAATCTCATAAAAAACCATCAAAATAAGAAATACATCCCATGGGAACCTATGGACAGGTATCTAATGGGTCTTATCCACATCCTCAATATTTTATTCACTAAAATACACATCCTAATTGTATTTTAAGCCTTGAGTTACTCGGTGGGCAATGTAGAGGTATACCATGTCAACTTCATTCCAATGATAGGTCCAACCAATCTTGGTCATGATGATTTGCACTGTAACCTAAAGGGTGGGATCCTATAGGTTCTTTATATGCATGGCATGGCCCTAATTTTGGTACATCAACACTGTGGTAGTCTTTTGGGCCTCCTTAGTGTCTACTAGGTCATCAAACTCATCCAATCTTGATCATTTTAGTCTTGATACCTTACTTATTCTCTTTGATGTGATCTTCATACTACACCCAACAAGATAGATATAGTCCTCATGGATGTGCAAAAGAAGGAACTTGATCACCTCCAGTGGGTTTTCCAAAGTAAGGTAAGTTGAAAAGTTGGAACAACCTTGCAACATCCAATGCATGAAATATTTTTAGATCATACACCAACTAATTATTGGTGTTATAATGCTTGATTCCATATTTATTTTGTAGTTTAACCTCATTCCTAGGTTGATGATGGTTATTGTCAAAGATCATGCAAGAGAGAACCTTAGAGATCCAATTCTCCATGTACAACACTGACTTAGGATATTACATTTCCTCAATCATTAGAGGTGGTGGTACAGATGATTGAGTCTATTTGGATTGATATACCATACTTGCTTTTTATTTTTTCACACATTGAGCTTGATCTTCAGGTGTTTATTCTCTAATGAAGACTATCTCTACAAGAACCTAATATTCCTCTAATATTATAGGTAATGGGTTAGTTTTTAGGGTCTTTTTCTTATGTTGCATCACCATTCAAGGATCCCAAAGGTTGATGTGTGACTGTTGAATGTTTCCAAATGAATACGTAATTGCAATCAAAGACTTTGGTTTTTCAAGTTTGAGTGCTCTCTAATGGTAGACTTTGACAACCTATAGCCTATAAAATTTCCATGTCATGCTCAAGTATCGAAGTATCCTATGTTTTTCCTATGTAGACAAACTCATAATACATGTGTAAAAATTTGCACTGCCTCATATAGTTTACTATGGATTCGAATGAACTTTGTTTTCTTTCATCTCTTCATTGTAATTGCTCTTAGCTCTGTTCATCTCAAATAAATGCAGGTAAAGAATAAAAATGAGTTAACTTGTCTATTTATAGGATCAAGAGGGGGTTAACCATATTACTATCCCCTTCCCTTCACCCATAACTTCTATCATAAATGTATTTTTTAATGGCTACCACTCTTTAATCATCATTCTTGTAATTAATGGATTTAATGGTACTATCACATTATGCCATTGGCACATTTATCACCATTACTATTCTTTTCTGCATTAATGACATGTCTCATCTTATGCCTTTGAAGTGGTGGATAGATGTGCCTTTCAAAATTCAAATTAATGATGGGAACACCCTATCCTTAAGTTATATAGTTTGTGTTCCTTAAATGTCTTGCATACTTTAAGTACTTGTGTGCCCTAAACACCTTGCACATCTAGGAACCTTACACTCCTAGTTAATCTTGCATGCTTAAATTTTAATTATGAATTTATATCTCTTACACCATACTACAATTGAATCATGGTCCTCCATGAAAAGATAAAAAATTAAAGATAATTACATTAAATATATCTCTTACACCATACTACAATTGAATCATGGTCCTCCATGAAAAGATAAAAAATTAAAGATAATTACATTAAAGAAACATTATGTGCAACAAAGATAAAACTTTTATTTAAAAATAGGAAATTTTAAATCTAATGGAATAATCCTTATTATGTTACAATGTTTCAATTTCTCATAATTGAAATACGGATAGAGCTGGTTTCTATTGAAATGTCTATGAAGGAACTGGTCATCCAACCTTTGTAACTGATAATCTCCATTAGGTCAAATGCTATGAATTATAAATGGATCATCCTAGTTAATCCAAAGTTTTCCATAATGGTTCACAAACTTGGAATCGTATAACAATACCTTCATTAATAGGGAAAATGTTTTGTGCTTTATGTGGTAGTCATACCATACTTTCTATTTGTACTTTTTCACATGCTAAATTTAATGAGTGAGGAAATGTGCTTCATCAAGATTTAACAAAGTATATAGGGGTGCTTTCATGGATGAGTCATCATCTATTTGTCCTATATATACAATGTGAAGAGATGACACCAAAAATTCAATTAGAAGGACCTCCTCTTTACCGTATACCAAATTGAATGGAGTGCTTTTGTTCAGGCACTTGTAAGTTTTTTGGTAAGCCCACATGACCATAAATACCCTATCATCCCAATTAGTCTGACCAATATTAAAAATCTTTGTTAGAGTGATGCATAGGATCTTATTAAAGGCCTCGGTAATGCCATTAGATTGAGGGTGGCATTTCATTTGTTTTGTGTTGTGCAATCATAAACTCATTCAATAAGATATGAATTGTTTCATTTAAGAAATTGGTACTTCTATCACTAGTGAAACCTAATGGGCATCCAAACTGAGTTATGATATACTCCCAAATGAAGTGCACAATAGTGGAAGCAGTACAATATTTTGTAAGTACAACTTTAGCTGAATGCATGAGTTAGTTAGTTGGTGTGATTATATATCGAGAACCTGTTTGTCATTTAGCTAGAGTGATGGGGCCAAAAAAATCAATGCACCATTTCTAAAATGGTTTATGAGCAAGAATTTATTGTAGATGCATGTAATCTCATTAGATTGGTTTCCCTACCTACTGACATATGTCACACTACCTAACATATACCTTAACATCTTGAAAAATAGTCCCACTACCTTAACATATACCTTAACATATACCTAACTTTACACATATAGCTCTTCCCCAAAACCAAGATCCCTACCTCCAAACTCTCTAATAATCCTTAGGTTTAAAAAACTAAACTATGAAAAAACCTTTAGAACATAAATAAATCTTGCATTCAATGGTCTAGGTAGCATAGACCCATTGATACAAATCCTCTCACTAAGGCCAAAATATATTACACCTACAAATCATTGCATAATATTTAAATGCAAAAATCAACCCAATTACCTTAAGAAGAAAGATCTCCACTACAAGGATTTCATCTAACTTCTACATAATGCATAAACTAGGAGAAATTAAAGGGGAAGCTGAAGGATTTTTATGGTGAGTCACATATTTGAAGGAATATCCATAGTTTTGTTTCATAGAGCCACCAGCTACAAAAAACCCATACGACATACATCAGGTTAAGGGGAAGAAGGTTATCGATCATACTGGAAACCCTCTACAAATCCCACTTGCCACCGCAGGGTTCTACTCCCCTGCTTGGGTTTTTATAACCCATTTCATTTTTGTCTTATATATATATATATATATATATATATATATATATATATATATATATATATATATATATATATATATATAGACACACACACACACAATAAAAGAAGATACAAAATTCTGACCTTCACCCGCCTGCCTCGCCCCACCCCACTTCACAAAAATAAAAAATAAAAAAATGAAGATACAAAATGACAGATAATGTTTTATTATTTTTTATAATCGACTTAATATTGTCCTTTGGGTCGTGGTGTAATGGTTAAGGTGGATGCATTTGCGTAGTGACGACCCATGTTTAAATCCCACAAATAATTAGGTGACATATAGTAAGGGACATTTATTATAATTAGGTAACCAATAGTAAGAAACATATATTAACAATGGAGATTGGAAGCCAGCATGTGTCCAGTAAATTAGGTAACTTACATTAAGGAACACATATTATTAATAACGATGGGAACCCCACTTGTGTTCTAGTAATTAGGTGACCTATAGTAAGGAACATATATTAATGAGTTATTATAGTGGAAGAACAAAGACTGGATCCCGTTTATGTTTCAATTCGTATGTGGGCTTGTCAACGTCACAATTATCATATATTGAAATAGAAAATATTATAATAAACTAAAATAGAAAACATGATATAATTTCATGCAATACATGATATTGGTATGGGATTTGTACCTTGGTGAATTATATATAATGTCTGCATCTTTGCTCAAATTTCAAAAATAAACATATAACAGCCATGAGTAAGGAGCATCCACACCATCAAAATCACACAAAATACAATTCTAGTGTAAGATGTTTACCTTAATAAATGGATATAAATAACTATTATCCTCACCAAGTGAACTATACAATCCTTTCAACAAATATATTTTTATTTAAAAATCGAAGCAACCATTATTTAAAACAAATCTTTTCAAAAGGTACAAAAATGGAAGCAATAACTAGAAACAGTTGGAGAGCTTTTTTTCAAAATTAATTTATAAAATATGTTAATTTTTTAAATTAAAAACAATCTCCTAAATTTTTCTTCAAATTAAAAATATTTTTAAATTCATACGACTATTTCACTGAGGATCTTCACCAAAAGAATCTCTACAACACCAACTGAAAATTTTTAGACATTAGATTGTAATTTTCAATGTCTGAACTTAAAGGTGCCTTGTAAGGCACACCAAAATCTCAATGAAAAACAATTCAACATTCAACATTCCTAAGTTTTGACTGCAATTCTGTCGATTCCATTTAATCTCACCCCATTCATGTCATCACTTGCTTGAAATTTATTGTAGAGGGAGGCTGGCAATGGCAATGGCATTCCTGGTTTGACCTTAGACCTAATCTAAAGTCCACATGATTCTAACAAGTGCATGACAAATTTGCACAATTTATTCCTATATTGCGTGTGTAGAATTTTTAAATAAAATTAAATCATAGCCAAATATATGCAATATTCATAATACAAAGAGATAAGAGTTGCAAAAATAAAAATACTTCTTAAAAAATTGGAATCATTCTCCTTCTTCTTCTTGAAAATAAAGATCAATTACAATGTATTAATAGAATTGCATGTAAACATGATTTCCTAATTATTGAATAAAATATTTTAAATTTATCTAAATAATAATTTGCATGTAATAGAAACTAAAACTAACTCTAGCCTTTCTAAGGCTTTATTTTTTCTAAAAAATATATTAACGAAAAATTAACTAACTGTCTGAATTTAGCTCCACAAAAAATTGTTCATACAAACTAAATTTACACTAATGATCTAAAAATAGAACTGAGTGAACTACACTTCAGCATCACTTTTCAACATACTCCCCCTTGATGCTGAGTGGGCTCACAATTTGATCTTTGAGTGTCAAAAACTGATATGTTATAACTACTTTTGTGAAGATATCTGCCAATTGTTCTTTAGTGTTGATGTATTTCAATTCTACTACCTTCATCTGCATTAAATCTCAGATAAAATGATGCTTTAAATCAAAATATTTTGTCCTGTTGTGATGGACTGGATTCTTGGCCAATTTAATAGCACTAATATTATCATAAAAAATAACTGTGGGCTGAACTTGAATTTCTCCAATTTCTTCAAGAAGTTTTCTAAGCCATAATGCTTGTGTTCCTGTTGAAGTGACTGCAACATACTCTACTTCTATAGAAGAAAGGGAAACTATACTTTGCTTCTTTGAGCTCTAAGTAATCAAACCAGAACCAAAAGAAAAATAATTCCCAAATGTTGACTTTCAGTCATCCAAACTACCTCCCCAATCACAATCACTAAAACCAACAAGATTGAACCTTTTAGAAATATAGTAATGAATACCAAAATATAGAGTGCCTTTCACATACCTCAAAATTATCTTGGTTATCTTCATATGTATTTTTGATGGCTTTGTCATGTACCTTGAAATAAGTGAAACTGAATAAGTAATATCAGGTCTTGTGTGAGTTAGAAATATTAAACTTCTGATAATACTTCTATAGGCTATCTCATCAACTCTTTTAGCACCATCATCTCTACACAACACAACTCCATGACCAACTGGAGTGGAGACTGGTTTACAATCAACCATATCAAGTTTCTTCAACATATCTTTAGAATACTTTGTTTGACAAATGAAAATTTTATTCTCCCTTTGATAAACCTCCATTCCTAAAAAATATTTCATAACACCTAAATCTTTCATCTTAGATTCATTCATCATGAAAAATTTGAATTCATCCTTCATCATAGAATTGCTACCCATATACAACAAGTTATCAACATACAAACTTACAATTAGAATATCATTACCTTCTTGTTTGTAGTAAAGGGTAGGTTCACTCTTACTTCTTTGAAAGTTATTTTCTTGAAAATATCCATCAATCCTAGCATACCATGCTCTTGGTGCTTGTTTGAGGCCATACAAAGCCTTCTTTAACTTGTAGACATGATTTTATTTTCCTTGCACTTCAAAACCTTGTGGCTGTTCCACATATAGTTCTTCTTCTAAGTACCCATTCAAGAAGGCACTTTTCACATCCATATGATGGATGCTCCAATTTTTTTTGAGATGCTAATGAAAGCAACATTCTAATGGTCTCTTGTCTTGCTACTGGTGCAAATTTCTCTTCATAATCAATGCCATACTTTTGTGTGAAGCTTTTATAAACTAATCTGGCCTTATGCCTTTCAACACTTCCATCACTGTTACACTTAGTCTTGTAGACCCATTTGGTGACAATCTTCTTCTTATCATGTGGAAGCTTTGTAAGCTCCCAAGTGTCATTCCTATGAATAGAATCCATCTCTTCTTGCATTGCTTGCATCTAAAGCTCATTAGTATATGCTTCTTCAAAACATGATGGTTCAAAATCAGCCTTAGTAAGTAAAACAAAATTTAGTGTCTCACCTCTTGGATTTTTTTCATGTGCTTGATTTGAACTCCTTTGATAAATGTCACTCAATCTTCTTACCTTCTTTGCAGAACTAGGACTTGAATTTGGACTTACACTTGGAATTGAACAACTAGATGAGGGGTTACTTGGTGGATTTGTAGCACTTGGAATATAAATATTAGTGGACTGCCCATGATCAATATCATCCATAATAACTTCATTTAAAATACATTTTGACTTCTCCATATGGCCTTTTTGATGACCATAAACTCCCCCTTCATAAAATATCACATCTCTTGACACAATAAACTTATTAGTTGAAGGATTATATAACCTGTAAGCCTTACTTTCCTCACTATATCCAACAAAAACATAGGATCTAAGCCTTACTTTCCTCACTTTTGGGATCTAAGCCTTACTTTCCTCACTTTTGGGATCTAACTTTTACCTCTTTTGATTAGGAACATGAACATAGGCTAAGCAACCAAAACCTTTGAAATAATTAACATTTGGCTTTTTCTCATACTAGGCTTCATACGGAGTCATCCTGTCAAGTGCACTAGTGGGACTTCGATTGAAAATATATACTGCTGTAGGAACTACATCTCCCCAAAAAGAATTACTTAATTCCTTTGTTTGTAGAATGCTTCATGCCATCTCCACCACTATACAATTCTTCCTTTCAGCTACACCATTTTGTTGAGGTGTGTATGTAGTGGTGAGTTGTCTTCTAATGCCATGCATATCACAGTAACCTTGAAAGGCTTTTGAACAAAATTCTCCTCCATGATCAGTCCTTAAGCATTTGATTTTTCACCCTTTGTCATTTTCTACAAGGGCTCTAAACCTCTTGAATGTCTCAAGAGCTTCACCTTTGGTCTTTAAAAAATAAACCGAACACTGTCATGAGTAATCATCACTAAAAGTAATGAAATATGATGACTTACCCAAACTCTTTGTCTGCATCAGATGATAAATGTCTGAATGAACTAACTGGAGTGGATAATGGGCCCTCCATGCATTGCCTTTTGGAAATTTTTCTCTTGCATGTTTTCCTTTAGCACATACTTCACAAACTTCCTTGTGCTCTTCAACCTTAGGTAAACCAGAAACTAATGTTTTTGATGTTATAATCTTCAAACTATGAAAATTTAAAAGCCCATACTTGAGATGCCACAACCAACTTGTATCCTCATATTCCTTATTGACAATGTCCTTGTTATGTTCACCAAACTTCAATGGAAACATCCTATTATTTGTCATAGGCACAACTGTTACCACCCTATTTCATTGATTCTTATCATAAATTATACATTGTTGATTTTCAAATACAACTTTATAATTTTTTTCACATAATTGTCTAACACTCAACAAATTATGCTTTAAATTTGGAGTGTAATAAATGTCTTTAACACTCTTCATACCTTCTTTTGTATGGACTTCCATAGCTCCTTTTGTAGTAACCTCCAATGATTTTTCATCACCAAGTTTGATCTTGGATTTAAAACTTTTATCCATTATAGATTTTTTTTTCATTCCCTGACATGTGGTTAGAACATCCCGAATCTAAATACCAAACACCTTTAGATATATTTTCAGCTTTGTTTTAAGATAAAAATAAATTATCTGGAGGATTCTCATCACCTTCTTGAGCATAATGAACACTTTTACCATTATTACCTTCTTTTAATCTACACTCATAATTAAAGTGGCCATACCTGTTACAATGATAACACTGAATTTTTTTAAAATCAAATCAGCCTCTACCTCTTCCTCTAAAACCACTTCTTCCTTGAAAACCACCTCTACCTCTATTTCCTCTTGAGTAATTTTGATTTTGACCTCTACCTTGGCCTTGATTACTTTTGATGCTACTATTGGCATCTAAATTCTTTGTGATTTATAATTTGGAGGAAAAAGCTTTCTCATCACTTTCTCCAAATGAATCTCTCAATCTTTCTTCATGAGACATCAAAGATCCAACTAGATGATCAAATTGAAGGGTAGACAAATTCTTGCTTTCTTCTATGATTATGGCAACATCGTTCCACCTTGGTGTGAGAGTCCTCAACACCTTTTTGATCACAACCTCATTGTTCACAATTTCACCAAGTGTAGCCATCTTATTGATCACATCTTTTACTCTGACACAATAGGTACTCACACTTTTAGCTTCTTACATCTTTAAATTCTTGAATTCTTTCTTCAATGTTTGTAACTTGACAACTTTGACTTGATCACTACCTTGGTAAGCTTCTTTTAGAGTCTTCCAAGCATCCTCTGCTGCCTTTGGTCCTGCAATTCATGAAAATAAGCTCTTATCTAGAGCTATTTGAATATGAAATAAGGCTTGAACATTCTTCTTCGTATCCTCCTTATTATCATCTTATCCTCTTTATTATCATTTGTTGTGAGGGCATTCCAATCAGCTAGCTTTGCATAACCTGATTCAATAATCTCTCACAAATCTTTTCTTATAAAAAAATGTCATCATTTTGATACACCAATAATCATACTAATTTCCATCAAATTCTGGAATGGGCAAGGAGTTAGAATTTGACATGATAAATTTTTTGGCAAAATTCCAACTACTAAATCTTTAACCCAAAAGAAAAATACCTGCTATGATATCAAATGTAGAATTTTTAAATAAAATTAAATCATAGCCAAATATATGCAATATTTATAATACAGAAAATATAAGAGTTGCAAAAATAAAAATACTTCTTCTTCAAAAATTGGAATCATTCTCCTTCTTCTTCTTGAAAATAAAGATCAATTAAAATGTATTAATAGAATTGCATGTGAACATGTTTTTCTAATTATTGAATAAAATATTTTAAATTTATCTAAATAATAATTTGCATATAATAGCAACTAAAACTAACTCTAGCCTTTCTAAGGCTTTATTTTTTCTAAAAAATATATTAACTAAAAATTAATTAACTGTCTAACTTTAACTCCAAAAAAAAATTTCATGCAAACTAAATTTACACTAATAGTATAAAAATAGCACAGAGTGAACTGCACTTCAGCGTCACTTTTCAACAGCGTGGAAGCGCGTCAGCATTAAATTATTTTCAAAAACAGCAACATTAAATTAGCTACGAAGATAGGTGGGTATATGCGGAAAGTGCCGGTCGCTGCCGCACATCTTAAATATTGCGCGGTCCGCCTTTGGAAGTTTGATCGCTTTGAACGACGTGGCAGAGAATCATGGACTGGCGTGCGACGGGGATGAGATGAAACCTTGGAGCGGCTCTGTACAGAATGCCACAGGCGGCGACGACGACAACAACTTGACGTTCAGGTTTAACAAGGATCGAACCCGTGACGTTGCGAAAAAGAGTCGGAGGTGGTGTACAATGTTCTGAAAAAGGGGGGAGTACCGCCTTAAGGGCCGAGTCCCGGAGGAAAAGCCGCGTTCGATGGCCAGCGGCTTTCCAGATCCACCCACAGCCCACCGGTAGGTCACATGCGGATTGGACACAGGAAGAAACGGGCTCTGGGATCTACTCCAAGCCCAGGGGCCGGTCACTGGTAGAGCCTCACATACAACTTAACAGGATCCTCTTACAATGCAGATAGAACAATGGAGCCTGAAATATATACACACAGGAAACAGTGCAGAAATTATTCTTTAATTAATTGTCAAAGGTATTGTAAATGTACACAATAAAATTCAATTAATCAAATATTAAGAGCGTGTAATCATCTGGTTAGATGTAATTATTAAGATTTCTCAAGTTCCCATAGTTCATAAGTGTTTAAAAAATAATCTTTTCGTACACGGCTTTTCAGATTCATTTGTGTTGTATCAGGATGATTCAAGTTTTTAAAACAAATATATATATACGTATATATATATATAAAAGTCATTTTGAAGAACTTTTTTTTTTAAATATTAGTGGAATTTTATGTTGAAATTTCAGCGTGGTATTTGATGTGGTTTGTAGCT
Organism: Torreya grandis; assembly: GCA_037957365.1. Lineage (NCBI taxonomy): Eukaryota > Viridiplantae > Streptophyta > Pinopsida > Cupressales > Taxaceae > Torreya > Torreya grandis. The sequence continues at coordinate 955,841 of JARHVA010000481.1, read as the reverse complement.
TTAGATTCATAAATATATTCTTCTGCAAAAAATATTTTTGGGTGTATAGGAATTAGTATGGAGCTAGTATCTTGGGATCCTAACTCCGACGAATTTAAGCATGTTTAAATTGTGTATTGTCTCCATTATATTAACAATATACATTTTACATTAGAAACATTACAGTGTGGCAGCAATCTCAATATTTTGTATATCATGTTTAAGTGCAGTGCTTGCATGTGGGGGATGAAGTGTCAATGGTGGAACCAATTCACAATTTATTTGAAATCAGATGAACAGTTATTATAATGTTAAGGATGCCAAGTTGATTGAATTATAGCAATCGAAAATAATAAGTATGTCCCCAACATTATATGGCGAGAGCTCAAACTTTGAGCGATGGAATTGAGATTGTATAATCGTGCATTTTATTATGGGGAAAATGAGGTTTGGTATATAATGTTTTTTTATAAATAATTAATAAATAATTTTTAGTTAATATTAGTTGTTGGTTTCATATCAATATTTTTTATGTTTTATATAATATTTTTGTTTATTTTAGAATATTTTGTGAGAGTGATATATGATTAAAAAAATGATAGTATGGGATGAGAAGTTTTTTATTATAAAGTTTACTTCTACAATCAAATGTTAATAGAACCGATGTTTCTGATCTATAGTAAATTTATTATAATATTATTTTTATTTTTATATTTTATATATATAAGAAATATAATATTTTAAAAAGTTATAATGTAAATTTCATTATTCAAACTACAAAATGGGAAGTTCAATATATTATTAGAAAAATAGAGAATAGGCTCACTTGTATTTTAATTTGGGTGTTAGCTCACCAACCTCATAATTATCATGTATCAATCAAATATGAGTCCATCATAATATTATAATAAATTATAATAACATATATAATATAATTTCATGCATACGGAAGCTTAACATGTCATGTTGATAATTATCATATATCAATTTTTTTTTGTTTGGATGTGGCCCTGTTAACCCTACAATTATCATTTATCAAAACAAAGATAATAATCTAATAAACCAAAATAAAATATATAATATAATTTCATACATGGTTAATTTATCATATTGTCATTTATGCAGGGATGACACCAACACAATTTAATTGTTAATTTCAATTATTTTATGGACAACTCTACTGTCATCAATAGTTTTGATAATGGTAAAAAATGCTTTGAATTAATTACCTTCTTTGAACTAATGTCATATATAGGATATATATATTCTCGAATAGTATCTATGATATAATTATTTAATGTAATATAGATAAATAAATTGTATTAATTGTAGAATACATTATTAATATAAAAAACAAAAAAATTACTATTTTTAATTAAACATTATAATATATAAAATGTATAAATATTATATAATTAATTTTGAAATTAAAAAAAAATAAATACTATATATATATATATATATATATATATATATATATATATATATATATCATTCTATTTGTTGACATGGGACATTTAATTAAACATATAATTTTAATGTATTTGTAAATATATATTATCTTTCTTGTTCTACAATAATTTTTATATTTAAGGAAAACAATATCTATTAAAATTAATATACCTTATCTAACTTTTTAGTGATATGAATTAGTTTCTTATTATTGATATGAAAAGTAAACTGTAAATGTTTACAAACATTATTATAACCGTCTTATAAATCTATATTTTTTTAATTAATACTAGTACTACTATACATTCCAAATTTCAAAAGTAATATTCTTTCATTACAAATTTCAATAGCAATATTCTTTTAAGAATTTTTCTTATGAATAAAGTAAGTATTGACCACCCTTTACTAGAGCCCTAATATTCAAAGAACATTAAAGTTAATATTTAGCTTTTATATGATATATAGAGGCAGACTCAAAAATTTTGATTGCTCCCTTCAATCGATTCCTTCTTTTTCAAAGAAAATAGGCACGAAGTCATCGCTAATAAAATGGCTCTCAATTCGCAGAAATCGAGCATTGATCATTGATGTACTCACTGAAAATTTAAAGGGGTTTAAGTTTGGAAGAAGGTTGGCAAAAATTTGAAATTTTAAAGGTTTGATGAAAAAGAAGTAGTTTATATTTGAAAAAATTTATATTAAATATTTAACAGAATTTGTATTTTAATGGATGGACATAAACAATTTCATTTTTATCAATTAAATTACAATTTTTTTAAATATCATTTTTTGAAAAATAGAAATAATTATTATTTAATATAGATCTTTTCAAAACTATACAAATAAATTATTTTAAAAAAAATTAAAAATTATTTTATAAATATATTCAACTTCTTTTTATTAAAAATAATTTTTAAATTTTTTTTATAGTTAAAATTTTATAATAAATTTTTTTATTGATATACTATTTATTAAAAAATATTTGCACATCCATAATAAGTTGGAATTGAATGTGCATAATCATGCGCACTTCACTTTGAAAAAAATGTTGTTTGAAATGTAAATTTATTTATAAATAATTTTTAATTTATATTAATTGTTAGTTTTATATGTACATTTTGTGTGCTTTATATAATATTTTGGTTTATTTTAAAATATTTTGTAAAAAGGATGTATAATTGAAAAATATAATTAATGTGAAATGATAACTTTTTTTATTTTAAGGTTTATTTTCACAATCAAATATTAATAAAAGCGATGTTTGTGATCTATAATAAATTTATTGTAGTATATATATATATATATATGAGACATAATATTTAAAAAAGTGACAATGTAAATTTGATTCTTCATATTATGAAATATGAAGTTCATCATATTATTGAAAAAACAAAGAATATTTATTGTTTTCATTTATGATTACATCTTATGTCTATCTTAAGCCCAAGATAATAGTTTGTAGTTATTTTTGTTAAAAGGATATTTTTATGTATTGATTTTATACTTTTTTAAAAAGTTATGGGAGACCGCCTTTTCTTGCTAAATACAATCCAGAGAGGAAGACCTTTGGTAGCTCAAATTTGGAACTGTCATCATTAGGTTGATTGGTGAAGACTTTTAGTGGTTTGGACTTGGAATTGTCATCGTCAACCTGACGAGCACTCAATGGATTTAGATGAGTTTACTCTCTTTGTCCTAACAAGGCTTGCTTTTAAAGTTTTGAACCTGAGTGTCTTCTCGGTAAGTGCCCAAAGCTTACTAGTCCATGGAACTTACAATATACCATTTGTACTTGAATAACAACACTAACTATAAGTTGATCAGTCATAAAAAATGTTTCATCTTATTGACAAGTGCAAAACGTAAGAATGATATGGCATCAATACCTTGCATGTAAGCTAAATATTTTCTGTTGAATAATGCAAGATAAGTTCATTAGTAAAACAAAATGTAATATTGTTAAATAGATGAGTTTATTTATTATCAATGATTATATTTGTGGGTAAATTATTAATTAAATATTACTTATAAATTAATTTTATAAAAGTAAAAATATGATATATTAAATTTAAATAAAAATCTTACAAATCAATACTTATAATCCATCATCAAGAAAAAAATAAAAAAAATTCTCAACATAAATTATTATCCCTAAAAAAATAAAAAAAATATATCTTTTTTGACGAGTTTCAAACAGCAAATTTACTACAAACGCAAAGCTAGTTAACTACAAATGCAAATAATAGTTACACCAAAAAGACTCTAAAGTCAAACAAGTTAAGAGCATAATGCAAATTTGATTGAATGAATTTTATGCTTTCCATTTACAGTAATTTTGAAAGCGAATTTATCAAAGAATAAAATATTTACAGCTTCTTAGCCGTCAGCAGTTTTCTTGCTCCGATGGTCGGCTGGAATCCTCCGATAATCAAACATAACAACAGTGTAATCAACATTTTCATATGCTAGCTCTTCATCGATTATATTGCGGTGGGATTTCTGAAAAGAGAAACGAATTAGGTCGACTGTAACAGATCTTTGCTGGCTGGTTCGTTCATCTTGGCTTTAAAGCTCGAAATCGGATTAGAAGATTTGACCATTCAGACGGTGACAAACAACAAATAATTAAAGCAAAGAAGCTCGAAATCGGATTGGCAGATTTGATTTGACATTGACCACCAATCAAATGAAAAATAGTTTTTGGAATTTGGAATTCGGGTTTAACTGAAAACGCGTGCGGCAACCCGGAAAAAATGTGTTCAACGTGTCAATGTCTTTCTTGCTATGTAACCCTGCTATATTCGTCCACGGGATAGGTGGCTAAGGCGTGCTGCACAAGCCTCATTAAGAGTCAATCCCAGAATCCATCCTGATCACGAACCAAGATCGGGGGAAAGGGATTAATTATTGGATCATTAGTCAATTTCAGATTTCAATTTGATCATGAGTTATGGTTAGGGAAAGGATCATGAGTTAGGGTTAAGAGAAAGGGATTGGTTATTGAATAAGGTTTGATAGTTGTGATAAGAGTTGTAAAGGTATTCTTTTATTATAATTGTATCAAATGTTGGTTAATGAGATGTCTTCGATATGAGTGTAAAAAATATGTATGAGAATTTTGAGGAGGTAAGGTACAAGGTCTTTAACATGTCGATTAAAAAATATTATTTATTGCGTTGTAATTGGAGAAAATTTTTGGGACATTACTGGTATCCTTTCTTTGTTTAAGGCAAGTATTAAATGCAGTTAATAGCACAGGGGATTGCGAGTTAAATGCAGTGACTTTATGTCGTGTAGATTTCTAGGTGAGTTATGCAACGATCAAATTTGGTTGGCAACAACATGAAAAATAGGGTTTATGATTTTGCCAAAGTTAGTAGGAGAGTTGGAGCACTGCTAGAGCACATGGCATTGAATGTTGGTTTCACACGATGCTTGATTGAGATAGAGGCATTTAGTAACATTCATTTTGGCTTCACTGTTTGTGGGCATTCAGAGGAGAGACTGTTGGAGCTTTGCAATTCATGGATTCTTTTACTATTTTCGTATGCATTGTGCGTGAAGGATCAACAAAGAAGTCAGCATTTTTCATAGGAATCAGATTCGTATCTGCAGTGTATTTTTATTTTTATTTATCTTGTGTGTTATATCTCGGTAGTGTTGTTATGTTTTATATGCTTGTAGATTAGGTCAATTCTTACTGGGTAAGAATTTTACTAAAGAGTTTTTTTTAGGGTTCTTATTCAATGAAGGGCTTAATTTTTTCACTAGAGTGGAGTAGGTTATTTAGGGTTTGAGGCAATTAGTGTTGTTGATTTTTATTTTGATGTTTGTGAGTATGTAGGAAGGGGACTATTGGGACATGGTTTTGTTATTATATCAGGGTTATATCCTTGACCTATTTTTCCTTCTATCTAAGTTATGTTTAATATCTAGATAATATTATTGAGTTTGATATGCTTGTAGACTAGGTGAGGTCATTTATTGGATAAGAATTTTACTATGTGGCTTTATTTTTTTTCACAAAGACATTGGTAATACAAAAAAGGGTAGAGCAAACATCTGGTTTTGTGAGTAAGACAAATAGTAATAACAAGGGTTTTTAGTGTTAATATTTTATCACAATGTCAAATCCTTGTTAAAAAAATTTAAGTGTATTTCTTAACAGTAATCGAGTTCATGTCCATGACTTATTTTTTTTCTATTTAGCTTGTATAACATCTGGGTAGTATTGGTAGGTTTTGTATGCTTGTAGTCTAGATAAGTTCTTTTATTGGGTAAGAATTTTAGCATGGGATTTTTTTGTTTTTGAAAACATGAGGCAAATAAGGCAAATAGTAACAAAGGTTTTTGATGTAGGCTATTTATAATTTGAGAAAATTTGTGTTGTGAGTGATGGTTTGGCTAAGATCGCATGATTTTTGGTAGTAATTGGGTTTTATCCCTGATTGAGCCATGTAACAAGATATTTTAGGGTCCCTATTTTTCTTTATATCTAGGTTATGTTTAATATATGGGTAATATTAGTGAGTTTTATATGCTTGTAGACTAGGTTTGGTATTTTACTTGGTGAAAATTTTACCACATGGATTTTTTTTGCACAAAGATGGTGGTGATACAAAAAAATGATGGAGTGAAACTAGTATCTATTGGTCACATTAGAGTTATGAATAAAAACACTTTTATCCATTTATGTAATTATTTTTAAGTTTGTTATTACAAGTAGAAAATATATTTGATAACAATATAAACATTCTTCCTAACATTATTTATATAATGATATTGGACGTATTCAAAAATATGTTAGCTCTATGTATAATTTCACTATTTTTGCTTATTTATCTTTTATTATTTATACGTGAATATATTAAACTATTTCCTTTTTATCAAATTTATTCTGGAGTATTTTTTTCTTTAATATTTAAGGTTTGAGGCAATTAGTGTCTTTGATTTTAATTTCATTATTTTTGTATTTACACATAGGAAACTATTGAAGCCCGGTTCTATTACTATATCGAGTTCACATCCATGCCTTTCTTTTATTTCTATCTAGCATCAATATTTTTTTATTTTTTTTACATAGAGATATTGGTAATACAAAAAGGGGTAGAGTAGGCTACTTGATTCATGAGTAAGGCAAGTAGTAACAAGGGTTTTGACATTGATTTTAATTTGATTGTTTATGAGTATATAGAAAGGAGACTATAGGGGCATGATTCATAGTTTCTAGTTGCTTGTCATATTAGATGTTGTTACAAATTATGAGGATTGACTTTATTTTTTGATGTAAGGCATTTTAGATCTTTCATGATATTCCTTATAAATTTATATTGTATTTTGATAGGCTAGGCTATATAGAAAACCTTGAAACTAGGCTATGCTATTCTTTGGAAAAAAATTTATTTTGAAAATATTGTTGATAAAAAAGAAACCTATGAGAAAAAAAATCATGGATCAACTTTGGACAAATATGATTGCAAATAACCCAAAATTTAAGAAAAAAATGGAAATTATTTATATATTTAATGGAGACTATATAGGCAAAGACTAGGATTATAGTAATTGTCTCAAATCATGGACAAATTTTTTGACTTTAGACAACAAGATCAATAAAAAGCATCTTGTTATGATTTGTGTTGCTTATGAAAACAATATCAAATTAGATACTTTGAATTTTTTGGTTGTGATTTGTATTTTGCTAATACTTAGAGGCTTTATAAGATTAGAAGTGTTAGGGTAGATGAATGGAATGGTTTGTGGTTATATTTATAGTATTTTTTATTTTCATGTGAGTGGAGATAAAAATGTTGTACGATCATATAAAATGTATTATTATTAAATAAATGTTACAAATAAGTGAAATAGAAATAAAAATAGGTTGTGTATATGAACCCTATTACTCAAAAAATATTAAGGACTTATTTCATAAAATAGTGGTTTACTTTGATAATCTAAAGTTGTCTAACAATTTTTAGATTGGATTACATGTGTAACATTGGTAAATATTAAAATTTGCATCCAAAAAATCTTAAAATAACCACTTAGGTGACTCTAGTGAGGATTTAACACTATATTTTAATAAACACATTAAAATTTGTTAATTTTTTCCTTTCTTAGAAAACTAATAGTCTATTCTCCTTTTCTTTGTATACCAATATCTTTGTGCAAAAAAATGTCATATGGAAAAATTATCACCCAATAAAAGCCCAGATATAGTCTATAAGCATATACAACTTAATAATATTACCTACATATCAAACAAAAAAACACTCCTACTAACTCTGTCAAAATCATAATCTTATTTTCCTATGTTGATACCAAATAACTTTGATAACATGTATTTAACTCCCTTCAAAATTAAATAGCTTGAAATCCTCATATTAAAATTATCTACACATCTTGACACCTTGTAATTTTATGATGCGTTAATTACATTCAATACATTCCTTAAAAAAGTAGGGTTAAATGCCTCAAATGTTTCCTCCAATCATAAACCAAAAAATAATATTTTTACACCTGGAACGAGGACATCCACTTTGAATATCACCTACTTAGAAAATTTTCTTCATATCTTGATCTAACCAACTGACACCCAGTTCACCTATCTCAATCATATGAGAAATGAAAATGTGTTTCCAAGCTAGATCTCATACTCATCTAAATTATACATGTTTACCACCTCTTCACTTGAAGAGATCCATGAAAAACCTATCCATTCTATCATTTGAGGAATAAACATCCATATCACCATTTTAAATACTAAAATAGTTATTCTTTGAATCTACTATCAAATTTTTGTCTTGTAGATCCACTTACCCAACGAACTTAAAAATTTATTTCTAAAAAAATGATCCTTTCATTGACCTTGAATCAATGACCATCTAAAATTCATGAAAATCATGTGATTGCCCATGATATTTCCTAGATAGAGATCATAAATACAAATATGTGAAGGAAGAAAGACCAAAACATAGAGGAGGAGTTAAAGACAACTTTCATTTATTGAAAAAACACAAACATACCAAAAGGAAATGGGAAGAGGAAATAAGCCAAAATAGGGAGAACAAAACTATTTACAAGGATTAAAGAAAATAAGAAGATTATAACAATCCTTTCACTAACAAATAGAAGTACCTACCATTTTAGAATAATGGAATTGAATTCCAAGGTTCAAACACATTCAACAACAGTGACTAAGTTGGTGGGAAGATAAACTTATAATTACCATTCACATAAAGATGATCATAAATGAACAAATTAGTAATGTTTTCCTATTTTGAAATGAAATCATTATGAACTCTTCAATCTTTTGTGAGCATTCTTGAGCAATATTAAAATTTTCCAATGTCTTTTTGGATGACTTCAAATACATCTATGTTATATAGAGTATCTGAATTGGATAGAAGTGTGTCACATATCTATTTTAGAGCTAGAACCACAATATGGTTATCTTCTAAAATGAATGAAATATTGATATTCATTTTGAAATTGATTCCCATGATAGAGAAAAAATCATAATTGAATGAATCCTTGTTATTATCTTCATTTATCTCTTCTGCCTTGATAGTTTCCATTTCTATTATAATGAATATTGGGTACTATTCATTTTGTTTCACCTTTATGTCTTCATTGACCTCAAATTTGACATGATTATGATATGCAATCTTTGTAATCTTGATTTATTTGGATTCAAATCTTGTGGATAACTCTTTTAGAGTGGAATACGAAAAGGAAGTGCTAGGAGAATCTTCACTTTTGATCATTATATCTTGCATTCTTATACAAGAAGAATCTTCTTATTTATAAAAAAGTGCTTTTGTACTATCCTGTCATTTATAAAGTGTAACATCATTCTCTACATTAATGCTCTTTCTTTTTTGGTTTAACTAATTGTTCCTCAAATAGCTTATTTTATACTTAGACTATGAGGTTTGAGCAATCTTATGAAATAGGTAAACATTTCTCTTAGTTATGAAAGGGGAAGCGAAATTATTGATCTACTCTTTAATCAATCATTATTTCTTCCAACTATTTACCTTCTTCTATAATTATAAAACTAAAACAACTATATGTGATACAAAGCACTTTTTCTTTTTTCCTATTCGATTTTAGATATGCTTGATTAGGAATTTGCCTTCAAAATATATTTTATAAATGTTGAGGGACCTTAATTATAGTAGGTTACACCACTTCATCACCACCAACAATAGTTGTAGCATGTTTTAAAGTTTCTTTCTTCAATAATCTAGACAGATTCATATCATCTTCAATTTTGATAGCTTCCTATTTTGGGGCTTATAAATAATTTACCTTGTTCCTCATCAAGATGAATTTGATCTCTAGGTATAGAGAAGCAATGAAGACGCAAATCTGATTCTTGGGATTTGGTTGATTTTCTTGAGGAATCAATCTCAATAATTTATTGAAGTGGGCTAGGAATTCTATCATTTGTTCATCATCTTGCTTCTAAATTTGAAATAAATTTTACAACAATGCACACACATCCATAGTTAATTTGAATCTATTCAGTAACTTGTTCTTCAAAGAGTCTCAATTCACAATGCATACATATTCTAGGTACCAAAGCCACTCAGTTGTAGGACTGATGAGAGTTTAAAAGAACCCTGATAGTGACATCTTCATGCATAACACCCAAGATCATACAAGACATTATGAAGGCTAAGACATGGCAATTTTCATCTTGACCATTTTCACCTAAAAACTTCAGAGATATCTTCCTTAAACATAAAGGTATTTCATTGAATTTGGACAAAGCCAATGGACAAAAAGGTTTCTTCCATAAGAGATGAGGAACACTAGGGTTGAGGTGAACAAATGCCATTTATTTAATAAAAAATATGCAGGAACTAAGTACTTTTTCTCAATGGAGTCACCATCCTCCATTTTAGGGGTGGTTCGTTAAAATGTATTAAAATTGTGTGCATAAATCACCTTGATCCCCTAGCAGAGTCGATAAAAATTGCTGGCTCAAAAAATTATTAGGGAGATAAATTGGTAACTTTGAGTCAATAGTGTGGAAAATTATCCCTTATGTTACTTAAAATGCAGTGACAAAGTCCCTCTCCCATTTTTTATTAAGGGTAAAGAGTTAGTTTTTTTGAAACTAGGAACATGTTATAGCCCAAAATTTTACCCTAGAGAAGTCAAGTAGACCTTCTCAATTTCAAGATAACATGAAACTATCTCTCCTCATAGACAAGCAAACACAAGAGATAGATCTCTAGGTTTGAAAGGGATATCTCCATTGATCTATATTTTAGGCTCACATTACACTAGGATAATCATTATTGGTGGTGAAAAATGGAAGAAGGAAGCATAAATCAACCTAAACTAATGAGAGTGATACACCAAAGATAATTCCACACAACACACTTTCATCTACATTAAGAAAGGCGACTACTAAAATTGACCTCAACTTTATGTCCAAACATAAGTATTTATCATGGAAGTAGATTGCTATGCATATATTGAGGTGGGTGAAAAAACATATACACTTTATGAAACCTGTTAGAAGAGAAATTACTTATACAAAACATACAAGAGCAGAATGGAAGCAAGGAGAGCATATTCATCACTTTTTAACCACACCAACCACTTGAGACACTTAAAAAAGAGATTAATAGCAATGAATAAACTTCAAAAAAAATTATTAAAAGGAAAATTAGGTGTCTGAACCATTAGGGATTTTCTATACCAATTATGGCTCCATTACAAAGACAAAAGGGCTTGAATAATAGAGCATAGGAGAGGAGAGAGAAGAAGAGAATTAGAATGGTCACAAGGCCAAGTGTCAAACTTTGGAAACTAATTAAAATGACATAAAATTAAGTGGAGAGAATTTTATGAAGGTCTTCTTGAATAAGGTCCCATCTAAAGCATGACATATTCTTCAGGTTTGCATAGAGACTCTTCATGTTCTTCTTTGAAATTGTCTTCATGATGAAGAGTCACTTGACTATTTGAAACTAACTGAGGAATTATTTGACATATATGTATTGGTATGGGAGGTTGGAAAAAATATTTCAAATATTCATATATTCCCTTCATCTAATGACATCTACTTTATCACTTCTCCTTCACTATTTGCAGTCACTCATTAGCTTTATAAGACTAGACCTTCACACTTGTCACCTGAGTTACTTTCAGTGGCTCAAATAATTTACTAAAAGGGATGTAGGTAACCTATTCATAACATCTTTTTCTTCTAGCCTACCAAATATACCTTAAAATATTCAAAGTCACATCTCGCATTATCACACTAGGTAGTCACATTGTCTTCTCACTGTGTTGATTCAGATTGTCTACAATGAATGGATTAGTAGAGGGATTTTCATGCTTCACTAGGGTGAGAGATGAATATATTGAGTTAGGAAAAGTCCCTATAAACCTCTAATAATTTATTTCTTCTACCAGTTCTCCTTTGTACCTTTAATTCACCTCAAAGCCTATAGAAAACCCAAATTTTAACATGTTCATATAAGTGATGGTATAGATAAACTGGATGATAAGGACCCTAATAAATTTATAAACATTTTTAAAACATGTTTTAGGTCATTTGAAAACTTTTTGATGTATTTCCATTCATTTCATATCCATCGGGTACTTATGAGGGTTTTAGGAGGTTTTGCTTGTGAACAATGAATCATAAAATCTAGAAATTTAAACTCCAAAAAAATTTAAATAATAAATATCTAAAGTAACCCCTCAAATATCCCCAACTCCTTAAGTTATCATGGGCACTATCCATACAAATGTGAGCATGAGAAAATGGCATCTAGAGGTCTTGACTATATTTTGAGTAGGTTTGAGATAGTTTTTGGCCAAATTAACCACTTATGTGTCATTACTTGTAAATTAGTGGTTCATATGGACTCTCCAATTTCCATTAAAGCTTATAAAATGTCTTGGAAATATCTCATTTTCTTGTGAATTGAGTTAGGCACCCTAAGTGTTTAGGCCTAGTTTTAGGCCTAAAAGGCCTAACTATGTTTGACTATGTATATAACCACCTGTAGGTGATCCAGTGGATGTAAGGACTTTGTAAACATTTTTATCCTTAATTTAAACTATTTACATATTTTCATAGTGCCTTAAGACTTTCTCTTTCATCCTTTCACTAGCCATATACTCGATTTGCATATTGGGTTGCCTTTGGAGTGCCTTATGTCTAAGATAAATAGATGCCATCTCCCCTAATTTTTTGAAAAATTTGAGACTATATAAGTATTTCTTAGGTTATGAGGACACTCTTCACCCAATATCTAGTTCTAACTATGATTCTAGAACTCTCAATACCTAAAATCCTTTAGATTAACTTCTATGACAATGAGTGTGTAAGGTCCTAGCTTGATTGAGTTGTGAAGTTCAAAAACCTAGTCTTTGATTCATCTCCTTTACCCTTGAAATTCACATGGAGGTGATAACATAAATATATGGATATATTAAACATATTTATCCACCCTATACTTCTTCCAACCTTCCAAACTAACTTCTCTCAATTAATTTGAACTAGTCTACAGACTATTTTTAACTGTGTCATCTATAGATGGAAATTAGGGAGGTCAATGGACTCCTATAATTGCATATTTGTGATTAAAATTTGTGTTTTCACACCCTCATCTTCTATGTAAGTCATTTACGACCATTCCATACCTATGTAAGCTCATCTCATACCTTGGCATCATGTTCTCATCCTTCTACCATCATTGTGCTACAAGTCTACAGTTTCAAAGTTCATTCTCATTCAAATGTCACTATAGTTTATTGAGTATGTACAATGCAAAATTGATTGAATTGAAAGTATCTCAACCCTCATTCTCTCTTGATCAAACAACCTCCTCTCATGTTGAGGTGTAACATCTCCATCTAGGTTCCAATAATGAAATGATTGAACTTTCTTAGACCTCATCAACTCTCACCCACATATGACATTTTGTAAGAGTAAAACCTCATTCTTAGAAGTTAAGGTAATCAGTCCCATTTTTAAAAAATTCTCAATCCTGTTCAAGGTGACTATGGATGATATTAGATTATCTTCTTTTTATTTCTTCACAATATCAATCCTATATCAAAATAGGTTTCTTTGACTGCATCCCAAGCTTTATAGCCTCTTCAAGGAATATCACTAGGCCTTTGTATTTTGATAAATACACACAAAGACATGTAGGTATTAATCTATGTTTGACTATGGGTAACAGTCTCACATTCTTGAACACTTGGCTCTCCATTTGATTTGGAAAAATATGTTATGAGCCTTGGAGGTAATGAGGACTCATTTTAGGGTTTTTAGCATGCATTTTGAATCCCTCACAGGCTATTGGCACCTCATGTCTTTGAGATGTATATATATTCAAAGTACACTCTTCTTATCGACCATGACCTCAAGCAAGTACATACATGATCAAATGATATGGGGATTAAAATTTCACTTAGGGGATGAAACCAATGCATGTTGTCTTGATCTTAAACCATTTCATACTTGAAAGATGAACTCTACAATTATGAAACACTATTTTGTAGACCATGATAGTTATGCATTTCTATCATAATGGAGTCATTTTTCCTATCGATATATGTTTACACATGCAAAATAATATCAAAACAACATGGAAAGGAAGGAAATTCTTTACATATACATGTACAAATCTTGGTTTGCATAGACCAATCCAAATAGAGGAGAAAACTAAAGGTACTAGGGTTATGTATGTATTTTTTAGATGCTCACAATATTAAATATTTTTCATAGATAACATATCATCAATATTGAAACTATTTACATGAAATGGAAGTACAAAGGTATTACTTTCATCCACCAAGTACATTCAAACCAACTCATCTTCTCATGTCTATATTGTCTATAAACTGATTGACCTATTTTACCTACCCAAGAATGGGAGAGAGAGGTATATGGGTGGCATGTAGTGGCCTAAAAAAAGTGTAGTTAGAACTAAATATAGATTGAACCCTTAAAACAGTCCAAAATTTATAAAAATCATATATTTGGAAAGAGGATAACATGTTCATCATGATGGTAATGATTTTTTGAATTTTAATGTTGAAATACATAGTGTATTTGGTGATTGAACTTAAAATTTGTTAGTTCTATCAAAAATACCAATCTTAGTTATAGATGCACAGTCATAAGCCTTTGGATTGGAAATCCAAGCAATTTATGAGCCTAAAGGCTCAGTTTTGAATTCAAATTCAAATAGAACATTGAATTCAGTTGTGTTATTTGAATTTGAATTCAAAATCAATATTTTAGACTTAGTATTTGATAGATTTGGTCTCATAAATTTATTATTTACGATGTGAAAAATAGTTTTTAAAAATCTATTCTAGTCAGTACTTAGGCATTTTTAAGGTTTAAGTATTAAACCTAGGGATTTTAGGACATAATTTTTGTAATTGATATCCATTTTTGGTAAATATATAGTCATTTTTTAAGGATTTTTTTCCTTCTAAATTGATTCCTAGAATTTATAAAATTCTTAGGTTTGTCAAATTTAAATTTTTCAATCCACTCAATTTGAAATTAATGAAAATTAGTGTGATTGGGGTAACATAGGTCACATTGATGACTTACACATATAAAAAAACCACTTTGTGTTAATTTAACTTGTTCATTGTCCCTCCCTCATCCTTGTTCACTTCTTAATCATGCCTCATCACCCTTAATCATGCTCTTATCATTCTTCATTATCCCTAATCACTCCCTCATTGACCCTCATTATCCCTATCCATCTGTAATAACTCCCTCATGATCCTTGATTACTCCCTCATGGACCCTCACTATTCCTCATCATCCCTAATCACTCACTTCTCATCCCTCATCATCCCTCATCACTCCCTCATTAAACCTCACCATCCCTCATCATCTTTAATCACTCCCTCATCATCTCTAATCACTCCCTCATTATCTCTCACCATTCCTCATCATCCCTAATCACTCCCTTAATGGCTCTCACCATCCCTAATCACTCCTTTAATGGCTCTCACAATCCCTAATCACCACTTCATCATCCCTAATAACTCCCTCTTCATCCCTAAGAATTCCTAATCAATCCCTTAGTGACCCTCATCATTCCTCATCATTTATAATCATTCCCTCATCTACCCTAATTAATCCCTCAATACCCCTCACCATCCCTAGTTATTGCTTTATCATACCTAGTATCTCTAATCACTCATCCCTCATCACCCCTAATCACTTTGTCATTAATCCTCACCATCCCTTATCATCCCTAATAACTCCCTCCTCCTCCCTAATTAATCCCTCTTTGACCCTCACCATCCCTCATCATCTCTACTTAATTCCTCCTCATCCTTGATCACTCCATCCAATACCTTGATGGTGGTATTTTGTTAGGGTCTAACAATGTTAGTAGCTATAATTGAAGAGTTGAGTGCTAGCATAAACTATAAGAAATAGTGATCAAAATGATTAGAGGCAAATTTGAAATATAAATATTTAACACCTATGAAAAAATGGGCCTATTAGAAATGATGTAATTCAAAATTGAAAATCCACTAGAAAAATAGAAGTAAAACCACCATAGCACTAAAAATGGGCAGTAAATACATGAAAATCACCAAGCTCTGTGATTTACTAAAACCAATTAATTGATTTCTATATGAGGACATTTTATGATTTGAATAATTACATTGAAGGCCTTATATTTATATGTTTATTGATTAAGTAATCATACCAGAGAGTGGAAAATAATTTTCAAATGATTAGAACAAGTAGTCCAAGATTGGAAAGTGGTGCTTAATTCATAACTTCAATATTTAATCCAATGAAGAGTGTCACACTATGATCTCTCTACTTGCACATCTCAAGAAGTGGGTACAAGATATATATCATTATAAAAAGGTAAGTAGATAATAGATGATGAAGCCAATGATATGGTTGGTACTAAAAATATCTCTACTTCTCCCAACAATAATTATATGAATTAAAAATATCATTTCATTAACAAATGTAGATCAATGGTGAGCTAATATACTTCATCATTTCCAATGGAAGTCAGAAGAATTTAATTTACACTAAATCATATTTTCAAAAATTGAACTCAAAATTTATACATCGTCTATAACCAAAAACTAGTGTATGGTCTAGTGTAGGCCTTGAGAAATGGATTACCTGGTAGTATTACTTGGTGTACAAAATCAATGTTTTTAATGATGCAATCCTTTGTGACATCTCACCATTAGAGGTGTGTGATGTTTTACATGTGGTCAACCATGCATTTACCAATTACATGTAGTATATGAAGTAAATCTTTGAAATGTTGTGATATATTTTCATGATCTAAAATACCATATACTGTAGTTAGTTCATAATCTTTTAGTTATTAGTGCTAGGAAATGAAAGAATCTTGTCAATTATAGTAATAAGTATACTATTAATGGTAAGAATTAAATGTAATAACATCTTTATGTCACCATATCATAGTTTGGTTAATCCAACAATAACAAAGACAAAATAATTGAACCATAAACTTGTTGAAGACAAGGATATCTTTTAGTCACCTAAATAAGTTCCTACATAATGTAGATTAGACAATAATATTGATTTGATCCCTTAAGTACCTCTACCTCAAACCTCTTTATACAACATATCATTTCTATATAATGAATAGATCAAGTGGTAGATCCATGAAATCATGGATAATGGACACATCATGCCCAAATCATTGTCTTGCATAAGCCCAATTATGTTTGTGACAAATTTTTGAATCAATTAATAAAATATTAACAAGACTAAAGTGAATAAATATTATTATAATTTAAATATTAAGGCATTTTAATTCCATATCCATGGTGCAAAAGTCTTTTCCAAAATTGATCTTAAGTTTGGGTATCATCATAAAGTTTGGGTATCCTCATTCAATAATAAAGTTGACTATCACAAATGGGTATTGACAACACAAGTCCTATAAAAGAGATAATTTATATTATAATGGATTAGAAAACACATGATTGGAATAAAAATATCTTTAGATTATATAATTATGTCAGATGATGAAGAAGTGATTAGATATGTTGAGGGATGGTGAGCGCCAATGATGGAGTGATGAGGGATGTTGAGAGATGGTGAGTGTCAATGAGGGAGTGATTAGTGATGATGAGGAATGATTAAATATTGATAAGGGATTATGAGGGATGAGGAGGGAGTGATTAGGTATGATGAGGGATGGTGATAATTAATAAAGGAGTGATTAGGGATGATAAGTATGATTTATTAGAGATGCTGAGAGATAATGAAGGTCAATGATAGAGTGATTAAGGATGAGGAGGGAGTCAATAGGGATGAGTAAGTGATTAAGTATGATAAGGGCTGAGGAAATAGTGATTAGGGATGATGAAGGGTGGGAAAGGTGTGATTATGGATGATGAGAGATAATGAGGGTGAATGGAGGAGTGATTATGGATGATAAAGGTGTGATTATAGATTACTAGGGATAGTGAGGATCAATGAGGGAGTGATTAGGGATAATGAAAAATGATGAGAGAGTGATTAGGGGTAATGAGGGATTATTAAGAAGTGATCAAGTATGAGGGAATGATGATAAATAAGTGAAATTAACACAAAGTGGCTGTTTGATGTGTGTCGATCATTAATATGGCATATACCACCCCAATCACACAACTTTAGATCAAGTTCAAAGTGGCTAATTTTCAAAATTCAATTTTGACAAACCTAGAACTCCTATAAATGTTAGAAATCAATTTGGAAGGCACAAAAATCTAAAAAATGAATATATGTTTACCAAAAATAGATATCAATTGCAAAAGTTATGTACTAAAATTTGTAGGTTT
Source organism: Torreya grandis (assembly GCA_037957365.1). Classification (NCBI taxonomy): domain Eukaryota; kingdom Viridiplantae; phylum Streptophyta; class Pinopsida; order Cupressales; family Taxaceae; genus Torreya; species Torreya grandis. The sequence goes on along the minus strand of JARHVA010000481.1, from coordinate 937,565 downwards.
AATACCTAGACCCTAAAAATGCCTAAATACTAACCAGATTGGATTTTGAAAAACTATTTTACACATCGTAAGGCATGTAACTATGACACCAAATCTATTAGATGCTGAGTGACCCTAATTTCTTATATTTACTAAATTTGCCTTATAAATGTAAACTTACACTAAACATTTAGAGTAGCAAATATAAGCTTTTGGCCAAAGTTGCCTTCATGTAAAACTCCCACATGCTTTTTTGTACAAAATAATGGGAATGTGATTGCATTATCCATAATATAATTGCATTACTTGTTAATCAAAATTTGCTTCATTTACATGTTCATTGCTTTAATTTGTAAAATAACACTAACATGATAACATTATTGTTTTGAGAATAATAAGATCACATTATGGCTCAGTAATTATTGAGTCATAATTTAAATAACATGACTACATTAATTAAATAACATGACCATGTTAATTAAATAATGTTATGGTGTTATTTATTAACACGATCACATTACCTAAAATACCCATATAATTGTCCCCCAACTCTATTCACTTACCCATAATCTACTCATAGAAGGTTTGTATTTGGAGTGCCATGTTAAGATGAAAATACTTGGATGGTTTAGAGGCTTCACTGATAAAAACTATAAGAGGGGATCTCATATATGGAATTTAATAAAGAAATGCATGTTTCTTATTATTGATTATCTTTACTAGAATATCAAAAATGGTAGGAGAGTTCAATTATAGAGAGAAGCTGAAGCTTGGTCTACTCTTGTAACTCTTGTTCATCATCACTCTTTCAACCCCATAGTGATTACATCTTGAATGCTTAGTGTTGGACACTATTGATAACTATTGGACTATTTTGTAGATGTTTAGGGTGAGAAGATATATTGGAAGGATCCACTGAGCATGGATCCTTTTACATTATAGTTTATCCTTTATTTTTGCATTTTATTTCTTTCACAACCCTTAAGTACTCTTAGAAGGATGATTTATTAAAATGGACCAGGGACCCATTGGATTATTATTTTGTGAAATATGGTTGTCATAAGTTGATCAATAATCTAGAAGCTCTAGACTGGCTGATGGTTAAAGTCTAGAATCCTATTGCTTTTGTCATAATAAAATACCTTATACAGTTTCCATGAAACAAAATTACTTATTTTGAGATAGGATTTAGAGGATTGGTTTGCATGGCCCATTTTTATGTGTTCATTTTAATTATCTTCTGAAGATCCATATCATGTGCTCTTTCATTATTTTTTTCTCTTAAGGATTTGGATGGGTATAAATTGGTTGGGAAATGGTTCTATTCAGGTTATGTTAGTCAACTAGGTGGAATAAGTATGTGATCAAGTGAGTAATATTTGAGAAATGCCTCCCTTGAAATGATAGGATATTATAGGGTACTCTTCTCGCTATGCATATTTTAATATGAAAATTGGAAGGTTTATTTTAAGAAGTATATAAAGCCAAAGTCTCATTACATAAAAAAGAAAATATTAGGAGAGGATAATCATATTGTCTTAAAGTAGAGGATCCTTTGCAATAATGTTTTCTTCTAATTTTGGTTAATATGAGGTTAGAGGCCATTTGGAGAGCTCTTACTCCTAAAGTGATATCGAGTACAAGTAAAATTATAATAGATAGGGTTAGTTCTATTATTTGATAATATGATGTTAACATCCAATGGGCATTGATTAATGTTTTTGAATCAACTATTTTTTTATGAGGAGTTAGATTGGAAGTTGACCTCGAGGTTGTCAAGTTAGAAATCAAAGAAGATTCAATGCTAATTTTAAACAATATTAATTTTGATAAGACTGAAAATTAGAGAATTAACAACATCATCCAAGGCATACAAGATTTTTTATTTTCTTTGAATTTACTTCAATCAAACATGATTATAGAGAGATGAATAAACTGTTAGATTACTTAGACAACTTTGGAGCTTCCATACATAAAGATTTTGATGATTGGTGACAGATGGTAACCCTCCATGGAAATTACGCACACACACACACACACACACACACACACACACACACACACACACACACACACACACACACACACACACACACACACACACACACACACACACACACACACACACACACACACGATATTATTAATCCTATTAAATTTTATTCCCACCATTACCTTTCTCATTAATTTGCACAAGGGTTGGTGTTGATTGGAAGGTATCACCTTTCTCTCTCCTTTGTTGTTCTCTCCCCTTTGTTTTTATGATGTTAAGTTTTGGGCAACTAATACTTGCTTTTGGTTTTTTCCATTTCTTCACAAAGTCATTCTTTGATTTTATCCTTTTATTTTAATCTACTCTACCTTGCCCTATTTGGCATCAAGTAAGCAAGAAAGAAAGATAGGTCATAATCATTTTGTTAATGTATTCTCTGAGCCAAAGGGGAAGGTGTGAAAATGAGAAATTGGTACAAGGGTCCTTTGGAGAAAGATATTATGGGACATTTGGATGGTGATGACATTAAAAATGTCCTCAACCCTATTCTTAGTATACTTTGGTTTTTATACAGTGTGTTATTGGCTAGGAGAAGTTAGGAATTGTGGGCTTGACATGAAACACAAACTAGATTCACTCTAAATACTACAAGGCCATTGAAAATAGAAATTGCAATGCCCTTAACTAAATTATCTTCCTTAAGGAAATTTAGAATTAGTGAAAACACACTACTAAGTCCCAAATCTCTACATTGGTAAGAAGTTTCTCTTGAATTTTCATTCTTTGGAAAATAAGTTGAATGAGGTGCTTAGCCTATAAAATCGTGAAAAATCTTGTATGTTGATAGTGATAAGAGTTGGGTTAGTGTGAATAACTATGATGAAGTTGTCATGGTAGTGGTAGATTATTATTTTGAGGATCTTGGAAAAAATTTGCTCAAAGTAAGGAAGGTTAGTTCCTCTTACATTTCGGATGATATTTTTGTATAAGACCCCTTGTACATATCCCATCTACAACAAATTAGGGAATCGTATGTGGATAAGGTGGTTGCATTTTTAAATAAAGGGAAAAAGCCTAATTTTTTAGTTGTTTCAACCTCCAAGATTGACATAGGTTATGCAACTTCTCTAAAAATACCCTTGTTGGTATAGACAATGTTAAAATGATTGGTTATTAATGGGATACAATTGTATCAAAATTCAAGTTATGAAGATGGTCATTTTATATTTGTATATAATATCATTTTAAATCATGACTTTTTAAGGTGGTAGATATAATTGGCCTATTGTGGACCTTGTGATAATGGTGTTGATATCTTATTTTTTAAATGTTACTAAATGAGGATATGTTGATTTGGGCATGAATTATATTTTTATAGATTTTATTTGCTTTCAAAGTTGTGGCTTTTAGTTTTTTATCTACAATTTTGTTTTGAAGTGGTGGGTGGGGTTTTACTGATTCTTGTAATTTGTCTATAGGCTTCATCTTCTTTTGTCAATTCAATTTATCAGTTATTTAGAATTTTGGTTTATATTGTAAACTAGCTCCTCTTTTATATTTTGGGTGGATTCCCGTAACCTTTCATTATCTATATAGAAAATAAGCTGAAAAATAGTCATTTAATATGTAGAACCAACTAATCATAATTGTAATGTCATAAGTTATATCACATCAATAAAAGAGTCAAGAAAGTAATGTATTCATTTAGCAAGTTATACACAATGATCATTTCATTACACTTCTCTAACCTACTCTCTCTCATAAGAGAATAAGATGTTGCAACCTACTCACACCATGAGGCTTATATTCACTATCATTATTAGTTTAAGACAATTTTCAATTAAGTGCAATAGTCCAACTTATATTGACATCATACAAAAATATATGTTAATCATAAGATGTATAAATAAAATTGTTTATCCAAACCTATCATTTTCTATCAAAAGGCTTGAAATTATCTTCACCCAAAATATAAGTGAGATGCAACCACTCTATATATTAATACTATAGAGAGTGTTGAGAGTGTGAAAACATATGTAGTAGTACGATAGAGAATGGTATGAACATTACGATTTAGAAACAAAAAAATAATAATTTAAAATTTGTTTTTATCCTCATACCTCTTCAACCTTAAAAAATGTTGCACTTCCTTCTTAAATGCTAAATACGATCAAATAACACATTATATACTAATCAAGCTAAATAATAAAAGAGATAACCATAATCATAATTTCATCAAGACAACAATAACAAAGAAGGTTGAGGCTCTGCCTCAACTCTTGTTTCCATAAAATTGTACATGATCAAACATTATGGTCAAATATAACTTTTTTTAATACCTCGTACAATTTTAAAATTCAATAAATTTTGTTATCATCAAATTTTACAATTTTTAAGGTTTATCTTTTCACATAATACTTTCAAACTTAATTAACATGTGCATACTCAAATATTCATCTCATTTGTATTTAAAAATAATAATATAATACATTCATCCAAATCTAAATCTTAACTATTGTGGACAAAATTAAATATTTAATCATTCTCATACCCTATTACAACTACTCATACAACTTTAACACTATAAATATCATAATAATAAAAGGGTAGGTCTTTCTAACAACTTTAACACTATAAATATCATAATAATAAAAGGGTCGGTCTTTCTAACAACTTTAACACTATAAATATCATCCTGAGGGCTAATCCTAAACCCATCATACCAAAAGAATAATGTCATCGAAACATTCAATAACCATTCTCAAACAGAGCAATGGACGAGCTTTGAAATTATTTTCAATCACTCAAAAGCAGAGTAAAGGAAAATCACATTACTCGATGTACATACATCACAAGATCAAATCCCATAACAAAAATAAGACAATCCAGACACCCACATATTCAACATTCATAGCTTGCAAATTACATATTCTACCATCAACAAAATCAAAATAATAGCTAGCAAGGAAGTCTCTTGTTTGAATGAATTTTATGCTTTCTATTTACAGGTTCTTAGCCGTCAGCCACTCGGCGAGAATAAACAATTCCTTCCAAACAAAATAACAAGTAGACTTGAGAACTCGTTTCTCGCTAACGCCCTGTTACCGCTGCATATGACCATCTACAGATGAAGCCATCGCCATTGAAGCAGCGCCTGTAAATACAGCCACTCCAACACAGGATTGGAAAATATGATTGGGCTGCGATTTGGAGAGTTTCTGCTCGTTGATGATGGCATTTCCCCTGTGACCCTGCCCGGAGGGCGATATTTTCCCCTTGGGCAGAACATTGTACTCCACCTCATATTCTTTCTCTGCAACGTCACCCATTCGACTCTCCTTAAAACTGAACGTTAAAATATGGTTATCATTCATCTCAGCCTCTTTGCACGGTAGCACAGTTGTGTCTGAGAGGGCGGAGGTGTCTGCACCCGCCACGGCCACATTGAGGTGAGGATCGAAGGCGGACGGATTTTCTAGGCCAATAAATGAAAAATCATTCGTCTCCAGCAGTTGTTTTGCTCTGCTGGTTATCAACATTTTCATGTGCACACTCTTCATCGATCATATTCTGTTGGGATTTCAGAGAAGAGATAGTTTTGGAAATTGAGAAGGGGTAAATTAATTGGGTATAGCAGAAATTTGCTGGCTGCTTCGTTCATCTTGACTTTAAAGTTCGAAATTGGGTCCAGATTTGTGGAGTATAATAATAATAATATAGTTTTTAAGGTCTACGATGCCAAGCAACGCCTTGGTTATGGTCTACAAGGAAACGTACAGCATATAGAACCACTTCATATTCCTATTGTGGGGAGGCACCTTACTGTGCTACGAATACGAGGCATGCAATCCCTACCCCCTGCAGGGTTTGAACCTGTGACCTCCCTTCCAGAGGCACATGTTCTTTAACATTAGGCCAACTAAAGTATCAGAGTCCAATTTTCTTTATTTGGGCAGAGACTTTTTTTCATTGGACTTAATTTTTTCATTGATCACGTTTTTAAGTATGCAAATTTATTTTTTTCATTCAATATATTAGTAAATGTTAGTTGTTTTTTTATTAAAATCAAAATCATTTATAAATCTATTATGTAATGTTATTTACAAAAACACTTTTGAAGGCCATGTTGGAAGACACTTTTGTTTTTAATAGGTAAGAATTATTTTCTGAAGATGTCTAGTAGACTTTTTTCTATTAGTGTGGTGTATTAATGTCGTCATGTATGCCTCCTTCAACTTGTTCAACATGCCTTATTCAAGACACTTTCCCATAAATGTCATGGAACCCAAATGCCCCTTCTACCAAATGCAATGTTTCACAAAGATTATAATGCCACGATGTTCGAGGGATGAAATGTTACTCATAACTAAACCCACAATGTTGACATGTTTTCATTCACACCTAAATCAACACTTTTAGGTATTTTAATGGAAACTCTATAGATTTTCATTCACATACCAGTGAATGTGTGTGTGTGTGTGTGTGTGTGTGTGTGTACATATACATATACATATACATATACATATACATATACATATACATATATATATATATATATATATATATATATATATATATATATTTGTGCTTCCAACTTTCAATGAATTATGCAAGCACTCACTAAAATTATCCCTAGACAAATGTTTGTTTATGTGGAAAGGGGTTACAACTTGGGTTGGAAGACTTAAAATTTATTGGTATGTTGGTGGAAGCCCCAAATTTTTACATTCACATAATAGTAAATGTAATTGTCTTTGTATCAAAATTAAGGATTTCATTTACATAATAAAAAAAATTATTATTTTTGTATCAAACTAAATTATTTTATGAATTCATGTTGTTATGTGATTTATATCTATGACACATTTATATATCCATTCATTAAAGTGATGTGTTAATCTTGATCAAAGTGCGATGTTAAAATGTCACTTAATTGCAATAAATGTGAGATGAATGATGATGGAACCCAATGGTATTTTATGCAGAATGTATTGTTTAACATAGATTGTATATTCAGTATGTTAGAGGGATGAAACACTACTTACCTTGAACAATCTGAAAAAGTTTAATGTGTTAGTAAACATTCACTTCTATGTGAATGCAAGCCCTGTAGGTTTTCATTCACATACGAGTAAATGCTATTATTTTTTATATCAAAATTAAGACTTTTCTAAATTTATGTTTTTATGTTATTTATATTTGAAACGTAATTCTATTTCCCTAATTACAACATTTAGGTTATATAATGATTTCACAAGTAAGGCCACAGTTTGTTGCTCCCTCTTTCAACTAATCTGGTGGGCTCCCATGAGAACACAAACTTAAACCCCCTGGTATATCATTTTAAGTCATTTTATAGGTATGACCAATCGTTGAGAATAATATAGTGAATGATTTATAATAAATTGATTGTTAATAAAATACAAACAAACACATTACTTTTGCATTGGTGTAATAAAATTACTTAGATAATTCACAATAATAGAATAATATATCACAAAAATAAAAACATAATAGATAGAGATCCATAACAATAATTGGAAAAATAGAAAAATAATTGAATATTATGATTGAGTTTCTTCAAAGGAGAAAACTTCAAACCAATTCAATAATAATAAAATTCAAAATATCATCATAAAATACTATCCACTACCGTCTATATATACTCTACTTAGCGATGGTTATTCTATATGCCGACCATACTAAGAACATCAAGAAGTGCAATAAGATAATATGAAGGTATGTAATATAAAAGTTGGCTACACATATCCCTATATGAACTATAAGTTAAGGGTGTAGCATGTCTTTCCCATTTAAAATAACATTGTCTTCAACATTGAATCAAACTAGGATGCTTCTGCAAGAACACTTCATCTTCCCATGTTACAATTTTTTACATTCCCTTATCACTATTACAAATTTATAGGAATTATTTTTCGCAAATAATGTATGCCCCAACTGTCCTTTTAAGTGAGGTCTAAAATTAATAATTCGTTATCAATAATGAAAGTAGACCTTTATGGAATATATTTGTGACATTAGAGACCAATCTCTTCAAAATTGTATATATTTTCAAGATAGTATAGTCAAGGTAAATTTTGTTTTCTTACCTATATGACAGTAGATATTCATGGACCAAATCAATATTTTTTGGGAACCACTGAACTATTGTGCACAAATAACCACCCCAAATCAAATTATATGTGTATCACTCTAAACCGTTGAGAATGATATTGCAATAAAAAGAAAAACATAACTATTAGGAATGGTAAAATGTTTTTCGAGATAATTAAGAATTAATAATGAAATAAAAATTATCTCAAAGAAACTAATAAACATTATATTAAAATATTGGAATGATTATATCGGCACACAATTACAACCAATATGGATTATATTATGATTTTTCAGTAAACAACCTTTCATGTAATGCCCACATTTTGGCCTTGTTCATTGTTGCATTAAAATTTCAAATGGATTATTTACTTCCATCCAATGATTTTTTTTAATTTTCCCACTTTGGTTAAGATGTGCCTAAGTGTAATTGATGAATCCACAAACTAGCAAAGCATGAAAATATCAATATGTATAATACTCAGAATTTTATGAAACCATAATCTTCATTGATTTAAATCTAATGAATAAAATTATTTAAATAAAAATGAACTCAAAATTATAATTGAAACAAAATAAAAAATATATAAAAAAACAAAAACTACCTAGAGTTAATTGTGCCTGCTATAAATAGCAAATTGATTTTTTTATAACTTTTGCATACAAGTTTAGATGGGTCTAAAATTTAAAACATATCCTCTAAATACTAAATTCATGATTTTGAATACGTTTCAACTCAAGTTCATTTCTAGTTATAAAATTTTCTAATTTTTGCCATCTTTAGTCTGATTAAAAATACTAGAATCCAGTTTTAGACTCTTAGATGATTTTGCATGGATCTTCAAACATATTAGAATTGGCCCTAACTAATGAAGCTAGTTATGATGCATTATTATTTATTTTATATTTTATTGGAATGATTGAAAGCTCAATTAGGTTAACAAGTCAAAATTTATGGTCTTCAAAAGTTAGGTCTCTACATCATTCTCCTCTGATTAAAATTAACTCAAATCATGTGAGTTGCCATGTCTATATCCCTTCCATTTATTCTTATCAATATTTTTTATTACCTATTTTTTAATCAAAGTGTTGTCTTCAAGTTTTATTCCTTCCCACTGTTCCAAATACATGTTATAACTTTCTTACCTTATGTTCATTATCTTCTTATCTATAACTTGTAATATATTTTCTTTCTTCTTCCTTGGTACCTATCGATTTAAATCCACTTATTCCCCTTTACTATATTTTTTATGAAAATCATATAAATCTAAAATATTAAATACTACAGATATATCAAAATTCTATGATAAGCTCACCTCCTAAGCATTATCATTTATTTTCTTCACAATTTTGCATGAACTAATTTCCTTTCACTTTAAATTTTTAAATGTTCCCTTGGGATATATTTATTTTCTCAAGTACACCATCACCAAATATCATTATTTAAATACCTTTGACATTATTGTTACATTTATTGTTTCTTTATACTTTTCATTAATTTTTATAATTTCCTTCTTTCAACTATTGTATGTGCCCTGTAAATGCTTTTTAATCATCAATTAATCATTCTAAAAATAGTAACTACACCAAATATAGAATACCTATATGATTTCTACCATATATAATTTGAAATAGTGATTTTCTTATTGATCAGTTCATAAAATTATTATAATCAAACTTGACATGTGGTAAAGTTAAGTCTCATTGCTTGGGCTTCTCTCCTACTATGCATCTTAACAAAATTCTAAAGCTCATGTTTTCTATATTTGTTTGGCATTATGTTTGTGGGTGGTATGCACCAATACATTATATTTTAGTTTCCTAGTTTCTTCCATAGAGTCCTTCAAAAATGAATTAGAAATTTAGTGTCTATATATAATGCAATGGTTTTTACAATACCATGCAATCTCACAACATCCTTGAAAAATATTTCTTCTACTCTAGTGGCATCATTGGACTCATTACATGCAATAAAACAAACTAGCTTGAAAAACTTGTCTACATTAAACAAAATTGAATCATTACTTCTTTGTGTGTTTGGTGACCCCAACATAAAATCCATACTCAAATCTATCCATGGTCCTTTTATAATTGGTAATGGCATGTACAACCTAGTATTTTATGCATGACCTTTTTCCACTTGGCATGTCCTACATTTTGAAACATATATTTCCACATCTCTCTTTATATTTGACCAAACATACTTCTCCTCCACCAAATATATTTTCTTAGTCTTACCAAAATGTCCACGTATTTAACCAACAATATATAATTCTATTATAATATTGTCTTTGAGAGACCTAACTTGAATACATAATTATTTCCCTTAAGAAGATAACCATCCTATATAATGTACTGATTATGAATAGTGCTTGTTTCACTCATTAATGAATTTCTATGTTGCTCAACTATCTTGCCAAAATTTATATAAGTATCATATAATTATTTATCAACATCAAATCCAACTACTTCATTCACCATAATAGTTAACAATGTCACTCTCCTGCTCAAAGCATCAGTTTCCTAATTTATTCTTCAAAACACAAGTATATCTTTGTTAGAGAGACACCCAGTTTGCATGACTACTATTTAATTTATTTTTAGTGTTTACATACTTCAAAGCCTCATGATATGTCAATAGGATAAACTCCTTAGGCACTAGATAATGCCTCAAATGTATTATTGCTTGTATAATGACATAGAATTCGACATCATATGTAGAATACTTATTTCTTACCTCATTCAATTTATTACTAAAATATAATATTGGCCTTCCTTTCAAACTTAAAACAACACTAATTCCTATATGTGAAGCATCATAATCGACCTCTAATGCTTTGTTAAAATTTTGTAATGCTAAAATAGGTTTTTCTATAATCTTATTCTTCAATAATTAAAATTTATATATTCATACATTTATCTTATTGAGCTAAAAATCATATAAAAAACTAGCAGTCAAACCTAGGACCTTCCATTTGCTCTTGGATTGCTCTACAAACTACGCTACTAGTCCCTCTATGGCTAGCCCGTTGTTGGTTTAGGTGTGGATTATTTCCAAAAAACTAAGTGGTTAAGTGTATTTTGGTAGCCTATTATTGCTATGGATATTTATATCCTAACGAATTTTGTATTGTATAAATTCTCCTCCTATATCAATGAATAACATCAAATCATTATTTCTCTTCACATCCATATAATATTTTCCTATCATGCAATTTTTTATTGGTGCAATAATAATACTAAAATTTTCAATAAACTTTATGTAAAAAATTATAAAACCATGGAATATTCTTACCTCTGTGATGATCTAATAAGACACTCAACAATTGTCTTTACCATTTTTTCATCTATTCTAACCCCATTTATTGAAACTACAAACTCTAAAAATACCAAATTATTCTACATAAACTTGTACTTCTTCAAATTTGCATAAAGCTTCTTCTTTATTAAGAATTATAATGTCATTATCAAATGCCTTATGTGCTCATATAACATTATGTTCATCACCCTCATAAATGTGTTGGGTGCATTAAATAAAATGAATGGCATCACCATTCATTCATTTAAGTCATCCCTAGCCTTAAATGTTGTTTCTCATTCATCTCCTCCACAAATTTGAATATGATAGTATCTAATCTTTATATCAATCTTACTAAAGTACTTTGCTCTTGCAAGCACATCCATCATATCATCTAAACAAGGTATATGAAATATGTATTTGATAGTTATTTTATTGATTTCTCTCCTATCCACATACATCTTGCATGCCCCATCTTTATTTGGAATAGTAATGTTGGTGTTGCACATGGACTCATATTATCCCTTACTATACCCTTTATCACTAAATTAGTAATCCATTTATTCAATTATAGATGTTATATTGGGCTTATCCTATAATTTATTTGATTGGGTAGAGTTGATCTACAATCAAATCAATATGGTGTTGAATGTCTCTCTTTGGTGGTAAACGATTTAGTAACTCATCAAGTATAACATCTACAGATTATTTCAATACTTCTGCTACTTTTATAATTATTGGCACCACTTTTGTGTCTTCTTTTTTTTACTATTAATGCATAACAACCACCTACCATCTTCATATATTTGATAACTTTTTTTGTGGACAACATGCTTTTTATTTGTTCTTTTTCTTTAAGATGTAATAAAACTACCTTTGTACTACCTTTCTATAAATCATGAATTGTTTTTTTCATTTTGTCATGGCCTTTCCAACAACACATGGCATACATCCATTAGAACAAAATCACACTATATTTCATCTATATGAGTTTTTCATATAGAAAAATTGATTTAATACATTTTATGTACTATAACTTCATTCCCTTTCTTAAACCATGAAATTTAATAAGGATAGAGATGTTTTTCACACTATAATCTTAGTTTTTCTACCATTTTTTTAGATACCATATTTTCAAAACTACCACCATCAACAATTAGTTTGCATATCTTACTTCCTAAAGTACATCTTGTTTAGAATTTTTTTTATGTAGCCATGAATCACCACCTTATTTATTTTATACTTTTTATTTCCTTGTAGCTACCATTGTTCTCCTCATCATGATATTTTTTTATATGTCTATTTATGTAACTTATGTATTTTGTTCTTCTATTTTAGCCTCCACCAAATTTACTCTAGGGAAATCCTCTTACCTCATTTCTTTTTCATGATAGTGTGGACACTTAAATATTTTTTCCCTTCTTCTTTACATTTGTAACAAACATAAGACCTATGTTGATTTGGAAACTACACTCTAACACCACCATAGCCTCATCCTCTTTGAAATTCTCTTCCTTTTTGTTTATGTTAAAATCCTTGTCTATTATCTTATTTCTTTTCTATGCCACAGGTAGATCTTCCTCTAGTGAAATTAAATATACCTCATCCCCTAATGCTAACACCTTAGTTGATCTTTTGAAAGTTTCTCTGTTTTTTTTTCTTCTATCTTCAAATATAATTGATAATCCTCCTCCATGCAAAGTATTTTATGCATTCTTAATTCATCTTGAATAAAAAACTTCAAACCATTCACATACCTTGCAACCACTTATACTTTTATTTTATCATACTCTACTCATATGTAAAACTTGTAAAACACATCTATATACTCTTATATAATATGATCATTTTACCTTACATTCTAGAATATTTTATATAAGGTTTGTACATAATCCACAAGAAGAAATTTATCCCTCAGTTTATTCTCCATATTTTTCCATGTGTTGATATTCTCTTTACCTTTTATCTATCTCTATTTATGCAGGTGATCCTACCAAATCAATGCATGACCCTTCAATTTCATGCATGCAAACTTTAATTTTTTTTCTTCTCTTAGGGTTTTTAATTCAAGAAACTTCTCCATGTTGTTTATTCAATTTATTAACTCCTATGGTTTTAAATTGTATCCACAATTTGGAATTTCAACATTGATTCCTTTATTCCTTCCCTCTAAACCCTCATTCCACATTATAGATAACACATGCCATCTATCAAATTATCTTAAATGATAGTGATATTATGGAAACAATTTCTTTTTTAAATCAACCAAACATTATGTTTTTGAAATATTTAATTATTTCTCCAAAACCATTGATTTATAGATATATGGTTAGAACTAATTATTTTCATCCAAGTTTTTCAATGCATAAACATCACTGAGAAAATGTGTTTTGGGAAATTTATATGTGAATCAGACTGAGAGCACCATTTGATTTTATATGCTTTTGGTGAATCGTTGAGTTTGGCATAAATTCTTAGTGAAAAAGTTCATGCACCATTAATATAAAAAATCCATAATAAGGTTAGATTTTTAATTGGTCTTGAACTTAAAATGGCATATAACTACCAAACCTTTCCTATAAAATCCATTGTAATAATAGGGATATAATAGAAAAGACTATGGGGAAAAGGACTTAACATTGTTAATCTATCACTTTTGACAAAATAATAGATACTAAAGACAATTTTATGTCATTTATGCACAAATTAATTATGAGAAGCATGCCCTAGAATACAAAGTAATATTTCTCCCTACACTTTTCATTTCCCATAAAAATTTGCATAAGCAAAGTTCATATGTAAGATGATCCCAACCTAAAATTGCTCCAACTAATAAAAGAAATTTTACCAAACAGGTCTGCATACCCTTTCAATGGCCTCACAATTTTAACATATGGAAAGAAAGTAGACAAAATATATATTTAAATTACAATAATAAAAATAATAAAAACCACCTTCTTTTTTATTGAAAAGTGTACTTTTTATATAAAAATATATAGTACAATGTTAGTCATATAAAAAATATGGGTGGAAAAGACACACCCTAAAAGCAAAGCCACACCAGGCAACCAAGCCAAGAAAATAAAAGAATAGTAAAAAATCATAGATAGACAAACCCCGTATCTACTATAAGGCCCATTTTTTCACCTTATTTTGAACATCAGTCTAGACCTCTTAATGACCTATATCTAGAAAACTAAAAATAACCATAAGAATCTCAAGATTATGATGAGGATCGAATAGGGGATGATCCTTATCAAATTCATAAGTTTTAGATTCATGTGATCTCTTGATACCTTGCCTTGTAGCATTTTGTGTAAATGTCATTTGGCAAGAGGAATATACCAAAATCAATTATCCAATAACCTATGAACCATCTTTCTTCTTTATGCCATATTTAAAATTCTCTATGTCCTTGTTTGAAAAAGTGTGCTCCTACAGTTGTCATCCTTTAGGATAAGAAGACTAGTCTTTTTAATTTTCTGGCTTTCCTGCATATGGATAGACCACCTGGAGATGGCTACTTTGGTGGAAAAAATGGCATCTAAAGGCAATGTTTTCATAATCTATGGTTTGGATTCGCATGAGGTTTTCATGTTTCAAATGGATTCTATCTGGAAGACCTTTGCTAAGGTCCACTTCCAAACATATATAGGAATAGTTAAACACCCCTTTCATAGACCACTCAATATCCATCTTGATATATTTACCCATTGAGTTATAAATGGATTCACATACTAAAGAGTGTCAAAAGGGAGGAGGGAGGTTTGGGAGCTGAACCCAAATTGACATTTTGGAAACCACCTTGATTTTTAATAGATCAAAGTTAGGGAACTAGGAGTTAACAAAGAGCTTATCTCTTCCCTAAAACCAATGTCCCTCCCTCTAACCTCTTTGATAATTGTTAGGTTTAAAAATCTAAACTATGAAAAAACCTTTAGAACATAAATGGATCGTGCATTCAATGGTCTAGGTAGCATAGACCCATTGATGCAAATCCTCTAACTGAGGCTAGAATCCATTAAACCTACAAATAATTGCATAATCTTTAAATTTAAAAATCAGCCTAATTACCTCAGGAAGAGATATCTCAACTACACGCATTTCAACCGACTTCTCCACATTGTACAAACTAGGAGAAACTGAAGGGAAAGTTGAATAATAATTAGGATTAGTCATATCTTTGATGGAATATCCATAGTTTTGTTTCATAGAGCCACCAACGACAAAAAATTGAGATGCCATATTACATGTTAGGGGATAAGGCTATTGATCATACTGAAGCTACCACTGTAGGCCTTTGCTCCCCTACTTGGGTTTTCATTAGCCATTTCCTTTTTGTCAGATTTAAATTTAAAAAAAAAAACAAAAAAACAAAACAAAACAAAAACAAAAACTATCTTCTTTAGATCTCTAACACCAAAAAATAATACATACAAAAATGTAGAAAATAGATTATTACTTAACCATAATTTATAGAGTCAACCTTGCCTTATAAGTATCCCTCCTTGCCCTGTAAATTCCTAAAATAAAAATAAATAATGAAGATAGAAAATGACAAAGATAGTGTTTTATTACTTTTAAAAATTGACTTAATATTGTCCCTTGGGTAATGGTGTAATGGCTAAAATGGATGATTTTACATAGTGGCAACCTATGTTTAAATCCCACAAATAATTAGGTAACCTATAGTAATGGACATATATTATAATTATGTAACTGATAGTAAGAAACATATACTAACGACGAATATTGGAGCCCCACTTATGTTCCAGTAAATTAGGTAACTTACATTAAGGAACACATATTAACGATAAAGATATGAACCTCACTTACGTTCTAGTAATTTGGTGACCTACAATTAAAGAACATACATTACAAGTACAGAAACTAGAACTCGCTTATGTTTTAATTTGGGTGTGGGTCTACCAACCTCACAATTATTATGTATTAAAAAAGATAATACTCAAATAAACTAAAATAGAATACATAATATAATTCCATACATACAAAAGCTAAACTTGCCAAATTGGTACTTATGCAAGTATGACACAAATACAATTTAATTGTTGATTGTAATTATTTTATGGACAACTCTATAGCAATCAAAATAAATCTTATTGTGGTCAATGTTACATTGACCACAATAAAATACTAATAAAATTATAATATCAAAATAAAAATTATTATCATTGGTAATTTTGATAATGGTTAAAAGTGTTTTAAATTAATTGGCCTTTTGTTTCAAAGAACACCATAACATAAACATGACCTAAGAAATATATACAATGCCTAATAATATCCATGATGTAAGTATTTCAAATATGTGATATAGATAAATAAATTAAAATTAATTAAAAAATAATAATTTAAATAAAATAAAAACAATTATTACTTTTAATTAATATTATAATATATAAATATTAAATAATTAATTTTAAAATTAAAAGAATTATACATATAATTTTAATATCTATTTTTTTTCCAAACTATCAATAATGTAAATAAATATTTTATATAAAATATTTAATTTTAATGTTCTTATAAATATACTTATCCTCATTTTCTTTTTTATGGTCATCATAGTTAAAACTTAAAAATTTACATACTTTATCCAACTTTTTGGGGGGGTTGATATTAACCAATTTCTTATCACCGATGGACCGTGAATTTTTGCAAACCAATTTATTACTATAATCGTCTTATAAATTAATATTTATTTATTAATATTAATACTACATCATTTTCCAATTCGAATGAAGTAGGTGAATATTGACTGCCTTTACTAAAGCTCTAATATTCAAACAACACTTTATATTTAAAGATCATGTTTGGCTTTTATGCGAGATTTTTGATTGCTCCCTTCAACCGATTCTTTTCTTCTTTTTCAAAGAAAATAGGCACGGAGTCATCGCTAAGAAAATTCAAATATTATGCTCACTTTATATTTTGATTGCTAAGAAGGTTGGGAGTAGAATTGAAATCCTAATAGCATGATTTTATGAAGGGTGTTTTTATAGATTATTTTATTTCAGGGGTTTTATATAATTATTAAATAATTAAAATTTTATAATTTTTTTTTGTTTTATTATAAATTAAAAATATTATAAGAAATTATTGAATTATATAAAATTGAATTTAATAAAATGTTTGTATCTTTGTTTATATTTTGAAAATAAATTTATAGTCATTATGAGTAAAAATCAATTAAGATAAGATTTTGGTACCGGATTTACATTTTGGTGAATTATAAGAATGTTCTCATTTTTACTTAAATTTCGAAAATAAACATATAACAACGATGAGTAAAGAGCATCCACACCATTAAAATCATACAGAACATAACCCTAATGCATAATTTTATATTTTAATAGATAGATATTAACAATCATCATCCTTAATAATTTAAAAAAATAGAAAATAAAAACAATTATTATTTAAAACAAGTCTTTTCAAAACTGTACAGAAATGGAAGCAATAAATCAAAACAGTTGAAAAGATTTTTTCCAAAATTATTTTATAAATATGTTACAAACTTTTTTTTATTAAAACAATCTCCTGAATTTGCTTTACAGTTAAATTTTAATTTTTAAAAATTCATATGACTGTTTCGCTGCGGATCTCCACCAGAAGAATCTCTACAACACCAACTGAAAATTTTCCGATAAGCAGCTACATGACATTAGATTGTAATTTTCAATGCCTGAATGCACGCCAAACTCTCAACGAAAAACAATTCACATTCAACATTCATAAGTTCTGACTGCAATTTCGTCGGTTCCGTTTAATCTCACCCCGTTCATGTCGTCACTTGCTTGGAATTTACTGCGGAGGGAGGTTGTCAATGGCAATGGCATTCCTGGTTTGACCTCAGACCTAATCTAAAGTCCACACCATACAAATCTCTCTAATTTCTCCCTATATCGCGTGGAAGCGTGTCAGCATTAAATTATTTTAAAAAATAGGAGCATTAAACCAGCTACCAAGGTCGGTCGGTATATGCGGAAAGTGCCGGTCGCAGCCACATCTTAAATATTGCGCGGCCCGCCTTTCGAAGTTAGACTTTAGTTATTTCAATACGGAAACACAAGTACCTAGACTTTAGTCATACGGGACAGTTGTTAATTTGTCAAACTTCAAGCGATTTTCGTGTTGGTAAGAGTCATATCGAACCAGGCCGGCAATCTTACCCACTCAATTTTCCAGCCTATATAACTCTTTCTTCCATCATCGCTCTCTCAAACATCTTCCTTCCAAGCTTAATTTATTCATCTTTTTTCTTTACTGCGCTTCGATCGCATGATAGCTGTGAAAATGTTGGGAAGTCTGCTATGTTTGGCTCTGCTGCTTGTTGGGTTGGAACGGTCCGGCGGAGCAAGACTGCTGTTTGGCACCCCACAAAATCCTTCATCGTTCGATACAAAGCTCGAATCGGTCGCCACTACAGCAGCTGTGAAAGACGTCGCAGAGAATCATAGAGTGGCGTGCGAGGGGGCTGAGATGAAACCCTGGAGCGGCTCTGCACAGAATGCCACAGACGACGACGACGACGACGACAACGTGACGTTCAGGTTTAACAAAGATCGAACCCGTGACGTTGAGAAGAAAGAGTCGGATGTGATGTACAATGTTCTGCAAAAGGGGGGAGTACCGCCTTCCGGGCCGAGTCCCGGAGGAAATGCAGGGGTCGATGGGCTGCGGCTTTCCAGATCCACCCACAGCACACCGGTGGGTCACATGCAGATTGGACTTGGGAAGAAACGGGATCTGGGATCTACTACAAGCCCAGGAGATGGTCACTAGACCCTCACATACAACTTAACAGATCACAGTCAGCAAATTCGTCGGGATCCTCTTACAACGCAGAGAGGACATTGAAGCCTGAAATCTATACACACAGGAACAGTACAGAAATTATTCTTTAGTTATTTTCCAAAGGAATTGTAAATGTACACAGTAAAATTCAATTAATCAATTATTAAGAGCGTGTAATCGTCTGCTTATATGTAATTATTAAGATTTCTCAAATTTCTATAGTTCATAAAATAATCATTTCGTACACGGCTTCTGCGATTCACTTGTGTTTTATCACGGTGATTCAAAATTTGAATTAAAAAAATTGTATATACAGATCATTTTGGAAAACAATTTTTTTAACATAGTGGAATTTTATGTTGAAATTTCAGCGTGTTATTTGATGTGGTTTGTAGCTTTAGATTGATTGAAATTTATAATATATATCTAGTAGAAAAAAATTATGGAATTGAAAGTATTATATCTTAGTCGGCTATCTCTAATGTGAGACGGGCGGTAACGTGGACCCAAAAATTATGTAGCAAGAGCTCAACTATCTCTATGATGTGTTGGAATTGAACGTACACAATTATGCACTTTAATATAATCACGCATTTTATTATGAGGAAAATGAGGGTTTGGAATGCAAATTTATTTATAGATAATTTTTAGTTAATATTAATTATTGATTTTATATGTATATTTGATATGTTTTATATAATTTTTTGATTTATTTTGGAATATTTTATAAGAGAGATGTATGATCGAAAAAAATGATTAATATGAGATCATAAATTTATTATATTGTTATTGTTTGTTTTCAAATTTTTATATGTATAAAAGACATTATTTAAAAAAGTTGCAATGCAAATTTCATTCTTCTGACTATGAAATGAGAAGTTCAATATATTTTAAGAAAAACAAAGAATGTTTATTGTATTCATTTAGGACTACATCTTATGTCTATCTTAGGCCCAAGTTAACAGTTTGTAGTTGTTTTTTAATCAGGAAAATATTTTTATGTAATGTTTTTATGCTTTTTTATAAAGTTATGGGAGATCACCTCTTCTCAGTAAATGCAACCAGAGTGAGGGAGACCTTTTGTGGTTTAAATTTGGAATTGTCATTATTAGGTTAAGTGTTAGAGACCTCTAATGGTTTGAATTTAGAACTATCATCATCAAACTAGCGAACACTCAATAGATTCATGTTAGTCTACTCCCTTTATGTAATGTCCCCTCTTTCCTAAAAGATATCGTAGGGTTAGCCTATTTCAACATTTCCATAGGCTAACAATAGAGTTCAGGGAATGATTTGCTAGGCAATTATGATTTGTACCATGGAGGAGTTTTATTTTTGACAAGGTGACTTAATGACTTTTTACAAAGTTATTTTATAAAGTCATACTTTATGAGAAAAATAGAAAAATTTATAAAAGTGACTTTATGTTATAATTTTATGTTGAGGAAAAAATAAAAGTTAGAAAATAAAAATAAATTAATTTCCTCCAAAATGAGATGCCAACCTTGGAGGTTCTAGAGATTTCTAAAAATTAGAATTAATTAGATTTTGAAGTCCAAACATGTTATGGAGGTTTATAAAGGGTCACTCTACCACATCAAGGGATTATCATGTGATTTTATGATACTTGATATTTCTTCATTGTTGAGTTGGTTCATACTTGCTTAGCTTATTCTAAGGATAAAAACTCTTGGAATCGTGGATTAGATGAAACCCAGTACTACTTTGGTTGAGACGGATCTATATAGGGTTTTTATTTAGGTTGAATCATAGTTTGAAGCCAAGGAGGAAGAGTTTACTTAAAAATTTGAATTATTCTTTTATGGCAACCTAGGGTTTCATACCCATTTTCTGAGATTTGAGGATTTATAATAGTATTTGATTTTTCTTGAATTTTCTCAAGGTTGGCGACTTACTTTGAGGATATTAGGTATCCAAATCAAGTGGTATTATAAATTTTGAAGGTGTAATTAATTAGATATGGAAAATTTGCCATCTTGGATGCCTAGGGTTTGACAAGGAAGTTGCAGATTGGACCAGCTTCTTGACAATCATTTCTAGTTTATCTATGGCAAGGGTTTTAGGAATGTTTTGGCACCATTTTTATACATTTTTAGTATAGTGATTTCTGCCTCCAATTTTCAAGCCAATTGATCCATAATGGAGGTTATTGTGACATATTGAAGGCTAAAAATTTATATCAGTTATTGCAAATCTGATATCTTTCATACTTCAGTTGTAATCATCATTACATGTACATTTTCCAAGCTGTAATAACACCTTTGCATTCAAGTATGTAGTGTTGATGGTTATATTACATTCTCTTTTGAAAATCAATCAATATACTTTCATTATTATAAGAAATTAGTACTACTTTAAGTCTGATTTAATCTCAGTTCAAGAAAGAATAAGATTCATATTGTGTCCATTATCGGTTTATGCTTTATAGTGTTATTTGGCATCATATTTTTTCATTGGTTTATCATAAATGCAACAATAAAACCTAATTGTATTCATAAATCAAAATTCAATCCCATTGCATGTGATATGTTTGATGAAATATCAAACAACTCTAGTTGGAAAAATCAAGGCAGATTAGGGAAGTGTTCTTTTAGTGATATTAGAGCCATGATCTTACTAGCCTATTGTGTATAGATCAGTTGTTTGTACTTTACTTTGGTTTGAGTTGTAGTTGTGGAAAACGAGATGGGAACTATAGGGAAGTTACTTATCATGGAACAAATGTTGAGGGACTTTCACCATTCATAATAAAGTGTGCTTCAAAAATTATAGCATGTTGAAGATTCAC
Source organism: Torreya grandis (assembly GCA_037957365.1). Lineage (NCBI taxonomy): Eukaryota > Viridiplantae > Streptophyta > Pinopsida > Cupressales > Taxaceae > Torreya > Torreya grandis. The sequence goes on along the minus strand of JARHVA010000481.1, from coordinate 915,557 downwards.
TTTCAAGGAAAATTAGGCACACTAGTGATTCATATCCATTTAATAAAATAATTATGGCCAATTAAGATAAATATTTCTCTCTTCTTGAAGAGATATAAGACATTTTTTCATACACATAATTTTTGGGTATATCGGATGAGGATGAAGATGACTTGATGTTTTCAAGTCCATATCAGTAACAAGAAAAGAAAGAAAGCATTGGGAAAAGTAAAGTGTTAAATATCAAAGAACCAAGAAAGGAAGAGGAATCACTTGTTTACAATTTGTAGCCTACAAGTGATCACAATCAATGCAAAAATTAGTCATCATGTGGGAGTAATAAAGAAGAAATAATGTTAGATCAAGAAGAGACACATGGTACACCATTGAGTCATCATGTTGATCACAAAATGGAAAAGATTAAAATCATTAATTATCCCATTAGAGATGTTGAAAACATGACACCAAAGTATGACACCTATTTCAATTTTTACAACCACAGTCCTAATCGTGAGGTAACATCCATCTCACATGTAGATGATGGTATTGTAGATTCTTCTAATATTGGTATTCAAGGTTTGGGTGTTAAATATGAATTATGTATTATGGATTTATGCCACAAACATTTTGATTTTATATATCAGACCTTGGAAGATGTGAACAAGACTCAAGTCTTGTATGACAGTTGGCTACAAAGAGCCAAGAAGGATAAGTTAGTGGTTTTACATGTAAAACAACACCTTAAACAAGTCAAAGAATGATGAAATCAACTAGATAATGCAAGGCAACAAAGATAATCATACATTAGATCATTATTTCTTCCAAGGAAAGAATTCATACAAGTTGAGCATGCATCTATGTATGTTGAGGATTTTTTTAATGAAGATGATAAAGCAATAGCTCTTGGTACAAAATCAGATCTATCCAATGAAGTTTCTAAGACTATTAGCCTCTTTGAGGACACTAGTAGAACGAACATAAATGATAAGGTTGTTGAAATAGAGCATGATGAAGGTGAGTACATTGAAGCTTCCAAATCAACTTATAATGGTGAATTCATATCTCATTTCAATGATGGTAGTTCAGATGTGTATCAATTTGACTCCCAATCCAAACCTACAGAGAGAAGTGTACATGAGGATTTCAATATTGGTGACTTGAAGAGTGAGTTTTTTAAAGAAACCATCACACATGAGGTATCTCCTATTTGTGTAAACAAAAGTAAGTTGTGAGATCTAGGTGTGATGTGTGATTATGAGGTGAATCCAGCTGAATTATCTATTGGGCCATCTGAGATCATTGATGGGTTACTTCCTATAGTGGACTATTGTGGATTGGATCATCATGAGATATTGGTTGGCCTTGTAGGGTTACCACAAGGGAGGGAGTACTATGGTGGTCTACAGTTTGATGGGGTGAATACCATTGATGGGGTGAATGCTTAGAATTTTATGAAATCATAATCTTCATTGATTCATATTTAATGAATCAAATCATTAACTGAAATTTTTTAAATAAACTTCAACTTGAAATTGGAGTTGACATGCAAAACTAAAAAATATTTAAAAAAAAAAAAAAAAACTTGTTTTCTTAATAAATTTTGCATGCAAGCTCAGATGTGCCTAAAAATTTAAACATATCCTTTAACTATTAAAGTCATGATGCTGGACAAATTTTAATTCAAGAACACATTTGGTTACAAAATTATCTTATTTCCATAATATTTACCATGACTAAAAATATTCTGATGCAATTTTGGATCCTTAGATTATTTTGTATGTCTCTTCAAATATCTTAGAATTGACTTTAACTGATAAAGAAAATTATAGTTACATACTTATTTATTTTATTTTTATTTTTTACATGAACAAGAGTTTAATCAAAACATCGAATCGAAAGTTATGGCTTTTAAAAGACAAGGCTCCACATCAATAATGTGATAAAATTATAATAACTATGTTTTGACTATATATTTTTCTAACAAATTTTTATATAAAAAATTCTAAAACAATAAATATTAAACACGTAAAATAATTAATATATTATTTAACTAACCATTAAAAGTTCACATAGAAATATTTCTACAGAATATATTGGTCATAATATACCTTATTAATTAAGGTGGACAATGATCATGAATATCACCACAATCTTCTATTCTTTACTACAAAACTAACATAGTCTAACAACTAATCAATAACCTATGTGCTTCGTGAGTTATTTGATAATACCACAACCTCACGTTCACAAATTTTTATAGGCTATGGTAAATTAACCACCATATGTTATTCTAACATATGGAAATGACTCAATTTAAACCAAAGCACCATTTGAAATTCTTAAAACTATTACAATAATACACTAAAAACTTGGCAAGAATGGTTATTAAATTTAAAATATATTCAACATTCGACAAATTATGTCCATTTCTCTCTTTCTTAAGAGTAGGAGAAGCTTTAATGCAAATCGTATGAATCGAACCTGGAAAGTCTGGTAAAATTATGGGAGAAGGCTAAAGGTTGTTAAGATTGCACATGCCCTAAGGATAACACAGGCCACCTCCCAAATTATCTTAAACAATTCCTTGTTTTAATCAACCAAACTCTATGTTTTCGAAAGCTTTAATGATTTCTCCAAAACCATTGATTTCCAGTTCTATGGTTAGACCTAATTATGTTCATCCAAGAGTTTCATCAAACCTGAAATTGCTCAAACCAGTAAAAGGAATGTCATCAAACAGGTCCGCCTGCCCTTTCCATGGCCTCACCGTTTTAACATATGGAATTAAAACAGAGAAAATATATTTAAATGACAATAAAAAATAAAATAAAAGCTATCTTCTTGAGATGTTTAACACCAAAAATTAACAGGTCTGTATAATGTAGAAAGTAGATTATTACTTAGCCATAATCTAAAGAGTCAACAATGCCTTTTAAGTGTCCCTCCTTGCCCTATAAATTGCCAACCCCCATCCCTCAAAAAAGACGATACAATTGATAAACATATTGTTTTATTATTTTTAGAACTGACTTAATATTGCTTCTTTTTTAATTGAAAAATTGCATTTTAATTGATAAAACTAATTATAATATAATATTAATTATACCTAAAAAAAAATAGGTGGAAAGAGTCATATCTCAAAAATCAAGTATATTTTAATTGATTTAATATTGCTTTTTGAATCGTGATGTAACAAGTTAAAGTAATGGCATAGTGATGACCCAATTTGAATACTATTAGTAATTAGATGACCTACATTAAGGAACAATCCCATTAATACTATTCATAATTAGACAACCTTCAAATAAGAGACCAATATTAATTGATTGATATAATTAATATCATTAATAATTAGAAGAACTACAAATAAAAGAACAATATCAAATGATTAGTATAGTGGAAGTATGAGAATTGAAACTTTTATGAGAACCCATCAACTCCACAATTATCATATATCCAAAACAAAAATAATGTTATAATAAATCACAATAAAATTTCATACATGTAAAAATTTAATTTACCATTTTATTATTTATGCAAATATGACACAAAAACAATTTAATTATTAATAATAATTATTTTATAAACAACTTTACTTTAATCAAAAGAAATCTTATTGTGGTCAATACTACATTAACTACAATAAAATACTTCTAAAACTTTAATCTAAAAATAAAAATTGTTATCCTTAAAAGTTTTGATAATGGTTAAAAGTGCTTTAAATTAAATGGCCCCTTCTTTGAATGAACATTATAAGTCATGGCTAAGAATATGAATACATATATACATAATACAATACATAATAAAATTTCATATATGTAAAAATTTAATTTACCATTTTATCATTTATGCAAATATGACACACAAAAAAATTTAATTATTAATTATAATTATTTTATAAACAACTTTACTTTAATCAAAAGAAATCTTATTGTGGTCAATACTACATTAACCACAATAAAATATTTCTAAAACTTTAATATAAAAATAAAAATTGTTATCCTTTAAAGTTTTGATAATGATTAAAAGTGCTTTAAATTAAATGGCCCCTTCTTTGAATGAACATTATAAGTCAAGGCTAAGAGTATATATATATATATATATATATATATATATATATATATATATATATATATAAGTCATTGAACTAAGTATCATTATATATTTAAAATATATAAATATTGTATAACTAATTTTAAAATTGAAGAAATTTTATGTATATAAAATTTTAGTATTTATCTTTTTTTTAATGAGCTTTCAAGTTATATGTTGACATAATGATTCTAACTAAAATATGTGTCTCTAGTATACTTGTAAAAATATATTTAAATGATAATACTAAAAATAATAAAAACTATCATCTTGAGATCTCTAACACCAAAAATAAAATCTATAAAATGTAGAAAATGGATTGTTACTTAGACATAATCTAAAGAGTTGGCCTTGTCTTTTAATTATCCTTCGTTGTCTTATAAATTCTTAAAGTTTATATTAATGATAAACATAGTGTTCTATTATTTTTTAAATTGATTTAATATTGTTATTTAGGTTGTGGTACAACATTTAAAATGAATGCATAAATATAGTGGCGATCCAATTTTAAATTCAACCAATAATTAAATGACCTCTAATAAGGGATGCATATTATCAGGTTTGGAGACATATAATAATGGGTTGGTATAGTGGAAGTATGAAAACTAAAATCTCACTTATATTCCAATTTGGGTGTGATCTTGCCAATCCCACAATTCATATGTATAAATCATAGGTGTGCCTATCAACCCTACAATTATATGTATACAAAAAAGAGATAATATTCTAATTTTTTTGAATATATAATGTAATTTCATACATGTGGAAGCTTAATTTGTCATATTGAAAATTATTATATATCAAAAATCTTGTGTTTGAGTGTGGGCCCACCAACCCCATAATTATCATTTATTAAAATAAAGATAATATTCTAAGAAACCAAAATAAAATATATAATATAATTTCATACATGTGAAAACTTAAGTTACCACATTATCATTTATGCAGGAATGACACAAACACAATTTAATTGTTAACTTTATGTTATGGACAACTCTACCCTCATTGGGAGAAATCTTATCGTTGTCAATGCTTCATTGACCTAAATAATATACTTTAGTATTAAAAAAAAAAATTGTTATCATCCACTGTTTTGATAATGATTAAAAGTGTTTTGAATTAATTGTCCTCTTCTTTGAACGAACCTTATAAATAAAGTGTGTGTATATAATGTTGAATCATATTTATGATATAAGTATTTAATATAATATGAATAAATAGATTATAATTAATTAAAAAATATTATTTTTAATTAAAAATTATAATATATAAATATTGTATAATTAATTTTAAGATTGAAGAGAATTATGTATATAAAACTTTAGTACTTATCTTTTTTTTTCAAATCATTATTCTATTTATAGATACTATGTTTCTAACTAAAATAGATAACTCTAATATACTTGTAAATAAATATTATTTGTCTTACTCTTCTTGTATTTAAAACTTTTGAGAAAAAAAAAAACAATATGTTTTTTTGGACTCTATATATTTTATTTAACTTTTTTCTATTGATATGAACAGGTTTCTTATTGTTAAGATGAAAAATAGGCCATAAATTTCTACAAACATTATTACAACCACCTTATAATATATTTTTTTATTATTAATAATAATATGCATTCCAAATTCCAAGAGTAATATTCTTTTAAAACTTTTCTTATAAAGAATGTAGATAAGCATTGACCGCCCTTAGAGCCCTAATATTCAACAAACACTTCATATTTAAAATTAATGTTGGGCTTTTACCTTGATATATATAGGTAGACCAGAAATTTTTGATTGCTCCCTTCAAGCGATTTTTTTCTTCCATTTTTAGGAAAATAGGCACGAAGTCATCGCTAAGAAAATGACTCCCAAGTCGCATAAATCGACCATTGATCATTGATGTATTCGCTGAAAATTCAAACATCTTCCTTCCAAGTTCAACTTATTCTTCTCTTTTATTTCATTCTTTACTGCGCTTCGATCGCATGAGATCTGTGAAAATGTTGGGAAGTCTGCTATGTTTGGGTCTGCTTCTTGTTGGGTTGGAACGGTCCAGCGGAGCAAGACTGCTGTTTGGCGCCCCACAAAAGCCTTCATCGTTCGAGTGGGCTACAGCAGCTGTGAAAGACGTGCAGAGAATCCTAGAGTGGCGTGCGAGGGGGCTGAGATGAAACCCTGGAGCGGCACTACACAGAATGCCACAGGCGGCGACGACGACAACAACCTGACGTTCATGTTTAACAAGGATCGAACCCGTACAGTTAACAAATTTTACGGGATCCCCTTACAACGCAGAGACTACCATGGAGCCTGAAATCTATACACACAGCAAACGGTACATAAATTATTCTTTAATTATTTTGTAAATGTACACAATAAATTCAATTAATCAAAATTAGGAGCGTGTAATCCTCTGGTTATACCTAATTATTATGATTTCTCAAGTTCCCAATAATCTTTTGGTTCACGACTTCCCTGATTCAAATTTTGAAAGGAAAAATAAAATGGTATATACAGGTCATTTTGAAAAAGAATACTAGTGGAATTTTATGTTGAAATTTCAGCGTGGTATTTGATCTGGTTTGTAGCTTTAGATTCATAAATTCATTCTTATGATAAAAATATTTTGTGTATATAGGAATTAGTATGGAGCTAGTATCTTGCGATCCTAACTTAGATGAATTTCGGTATTTTTAAATTTTGTAGGTTTTATTATATTTTTCAGTTTTGGGGGATTAAGGTATGTTTTAGTAATTTGGAGTTTAATTAATTTAAAGGGCGAACATCTTTTATTTAGTTGGTTGTGTAAATAAAAAGGTAACAGTTTTCCTAGAGTTTAATGAGTATTGAATTTTTTAAGTGGACATTAATAAAATACTCAGGGCTTACTTTTCAAACCTTGTAATTTTTATTATATTAATAAAATACAGTTAAATTAAAATTATTATGAGATGAAAGCAATCTCAATATTTTGTATATCATAATTTTAGTGTAGTGTTTGCATATAAGAGTGAAGTGTTAAGGGTAAAAACTAATTTACAGTTTATTTAAAATCAGATGAATAATTATTATAATGTTTAAGATGTTAAAGTTGATTGAAATATATATATAAATAATTTTAGTAGAATTTTTTTTTAGAATTGAAGGTAATATACACTAACCAAATATTCGAAATGTGAGGCAGATGGAAATGTGGATCCAAATATTAAGTGGTGAGAGCTCAAGCTTCAAGCGAGAAAAAAAATTTGAACACTCATAATGGGTTGGAATTGAGTGTGTATAATTATGCACTTTATAATGAAGAATAATGGTTTTGGAATACATATTTATCTAGAAATAAATCTCAGCTAATATTAGTTGGTTTCATATATACAATTTAGTTTATTTTAGAATAATTTGTGAGAGGGATGTATGATAAAAAAATGATTTGTAAAGTTTAATTTCACAATCAAATATTAATAAAACCGATATTTGTGATCTATAATAAATTTACTATATTGTTATTTTTTGTTTTCAAATTTGTTTATGTATAAAAAATAATATTTAAAAAAGTTACAATGTGAATTCCATTCCTTAGACCGTGAAATAAGTTCAATATATTATTAAAAAAATATTAATTATATTCATTTATGATTACACGTTATATCTATCTTAAGCCAAGCTAATAATTTACAGTTATTTTTATAAAAAATATTTATGTGATGATAATCATAATAACAATCTTTTAATTTAATTTATAAGTGATATGAAATGTAATGGTCATAATATATGCTTTTTTATATGTTTATATGAGATATAAAATAGCTATCTAAACTGCCCTTCAAAGTTAATGGGGTAGATATAACAGTTCAAGTCTCATTTTTTCATGGTCAGTTTGTTAATGACATTATTCTTGTTAGTCTAGTTAAATATTATGAGGGTTGTATTTTGAAAATAATTATATATTAATATTATAAAGCTTTGGAATATATGGTGAATCTTTTCAAATAAAATTGAGGTGTAAAGAAAGAAAATAATTATATATTAATATTATAAACTTTTGGAATATATGGTGAATCTTTCCAAATAAAATATTTTCTTTCTTTACACCTCTCTTCCTTGTTAAATGAGGATCAAAGCTATCTTTTGGTTCTTCATTGGGAAGCTTCTTAGTAAATATTTAAGTGTTCTCTTCTTTGCGAAATGATGTGGGAAATATTTTTATTTAGAGATTTTGATTTTTAAAATAACAATTTAAAAAATAAAATAATTTTTTTAAGTTGGAAAGAAAATTATTTTTATACAATCTCTTTTTAAAATAGATTTGGTCAACATAAAGTTAATTTGCTAGCTCTTATTAAATAAAAATTAATTTTCATTATGAGAAATTTCTTTTGAAATGCCTTTCAAAATATTAGAAATATTATTCTCATGAAATGGAGTGAAATTTGCAAGCCAAAGTCAAAATGAAAAGTTTGTATCAAAAACATTATTATGTTGAATAAATTCTTTTGTGATAAATTATTTTGAAGAATATAATCATAGAAGGTTTGTATTTAGAGTGCCATGTTAAGAGGAAAATACTTATATGTTTTAGAGGATGTGATGAGAATCTTTATCGATAAAAACTAGATGAGACATTTCATATATGAATTTTTCTAAAGGCAATGTATGTTTATTATTCTTGATTTTCTTTATTAGAATACCAAAAATGGTAGGAGAGTTCAATTATCGAGGGATACTTGGTCTACGTTTGTAATTTTTGTTCATCATCTTTCTTTCAAACTTTTTAAAGATTATTTGTTGAATGTTTAAGGTTACATTAATCATAATTATTAGATTATTTCATAGATGTTTAAGGTGAGAAGAGATATTGGAAGGACCCATTGAGCATGGACCTTTTTACATTAGAATTTTTCTTTTATTTTTATATTTTCTTTCTTTTGCAATTTTTAAGTTTTTTTAGGAGGATGATTGTTTGAAATGGACTAAAGATTTCTTGGATGACTATTTTGAGAAATATAGCAATTATAATCTGATCGGTAATTTATAAACTCTAGACTAACCAATGGTTAAAGTTTGGAATCTTATTGGTTTTGACATTAAAAAATGTCTTATATGGTTCTCCTTGAAACAAAAGTTCTTGTTTTAAGATAGGCTTCAGAGGATTGGTTTCTATGATTTGTTATTATGTGTTTATTATAATTCTTCTTCTAAAGATCCATATCATGTACTCTTTCATTATTTTTTATTTTAAGGATTTAGATTTGGTTATTTCAATGGATGGGTAAAAATGGATAATAACTTTTCGTGTTATATATATATATATATATATATATATATATATAGTTTGGGCTTCGATCATTATTACTCCTCAGAGATTTTATTCCCACCATTACCCTACTCATTAATTTGCACGAGGGGTGGTGTTGATTGGAAGGTATCACCTTTCTCTCTGTTTGCTGCCATGATGGTAAGTTTTGGGCAACGATTGTTTACTTCAGGCTTTTTTTCCCATTTCTTCGCCTATGATTTCATCCTTATGCTTTGCTCTGTTCTACCTTGCCCTATCGTGGCATCAAGTAAAGACGAGAGGAGGGTAGGTCGTAATCAGTTTACTAATGTATTTATGCAACTTCTCTTAAAATCCCCTTGTTACACTGGGCAGTGTTAAAATTATTGGTTATTAATGGGATAAGACTATCAGAAGTCATGGTATGAAAGACGGTCATTTTCTATTGTTGTAGATTATTGTTTCAAATCATGACTTTTCAAGATGGTGGATATGATAATTGGCCTGTTGTGGACCGTCCTTCTCTCGGACGTTGATATTTCAGTTTTGAAATGTTGATTTGGGCATGAATTGTTTTTTTTAGATTTTATTTCCTTTCGGGGTGGTGGTTGTTTTTAGTTGTTAACTGTAATTTTGTTTTGAAGTGGTTGGTGGGGGTTGGGGGTTCTATTGATTGTTTTAATTTATTGATAAGTTTTATTTTATTTTTATTTTAATTTATTATTAATTATTTAAAATTTTAATTTTTATTGTAAATTATTATTTTTTTAATATTTTTGGGTGGAGTTTTTTTAACGTTCATTATGTATATAGAACAACAAGTTGAAAAATAATCATAATATGTATATTTAATCAATTATGTTTGTCATGTTATTTATTATATCACATCAAAAAAGAAGTCGAACTCTTTTAATGAATTATAAATAATAAATATTTCATTACATTTCTTTACCCAAATCTCTCTTAAGAGAATAAGATGTCCTAATATAAAGATTATTCCTTTCTATATATATTAAATAATATTTATATAAACACAAGCTAAGCAAATATTCACTATTATTATTATTAGTTTAAGATTGTTTCCAATTAAATTTAGCAGCCCATCTTCTATTGACGCTATATAAAAATATATGATAATCATAAGATGTATAAATAATATTTATCTAAACCTATAATTTTATACTTAAAAAACTTCAAATTATCTTCCTTAACATACAAATTATATGGTTGGTTATATACCTAGAATATAAGTGAAATGCGTCCAGTGTATATATTAATACTATAAAGACGGTTTAGAATGAAAATATATTTAGAAATATAATGAGTGGACTCTACACCATCTATAAGATTAAAAAGAAGTATAAATAAGAAATACAAATTTAAAATTTATTTCCAACTTTGTACCTTTTTAAACTATTAAAATTTTTAAAACTCCTTTACTTTTGAAGTGCTAAAATATAGTAAAATAGCATTTTAAAAATGTTAAAGCTTCTTTACTCCTTAAATGTTAAAACATGGTAAAATAACACAACTTACTAATCAATTTTAATAGTAAAAAAGATTCATAATTTCATTAAGTTAACAATAATAGAGAAGGTAGAGGTTATGTTTCAACCCTTGTTTCATAGAATTATACATGCTCATAAATTTTGGTTAAGTATGTTTTTTTTGGATATTTTATATCAATTTTTAAATTTAATAAATTTTATTATTAAATTTTTATTAATTAAAAAATTTATCTTTTTTTAAAATATGTTTGGAGGTATTATATGGAATCACTAAATTATATAGAATATCAATATTTTTGTTTATATTTTGGAAATAAATATATAATAGATTTACAATTCTAAATAAGTATATATTAAAATCAATGAGTTCCTTTAACTAAGCAACTATGAGTAAAATGTAATCATGTTGTGAAAATCACGTAAGGCACAATCCTAATTTTAATCACTTGATTTTTCATATCGAATATTTAAAAAGATTTGTACTTTGGTGGATGGATATAAACAACCATCATCCTTATCGATTGGACTACAACCCATTTAATAAAGTTTATTTTTTTCAAATAATATTTTCACAACTTAACAATAATGTACATACTCAAATATTCATCTCATTCATATTCAAACATAACAATAAAATGCATTCATCTAAATCTAAATCTTAACCATCATGAAAAAGATTGAATATTTACTCATTTCCATACCCTACAAAAAATCATACAACCTTATCATAATAATAGTAAAGATGGATCTCTCTAACAACTTTATCACTATAAATATCATCATGAAGGTTAATCCCAAACCCATATTACTACAAGAATAATATTATTAAAATACTAAAGCCCTAGAAACATTCACTAATCATTCTTAAACAAAATAAACAAGGTAGTGGACGAGCTTTAAAATTATTTTCAATCACTTTGAAAACAAAATAAAAGAAAATCATATTATTCAATTTACATGCCTCACAAAATCAAATCCCATTTTTAAAAAAAAAAAGAAGACAATCAAGACTCCAACATATTTAGCTCGCAAATTACATATTCTACCATCAACAAAATCAAAATAATAATACATCATTTGATCCAGTTAATGACAGAATGATTAGATGCAAGGAAGTCTCTTTGTGATCACTATGCCGCACAACAAGACTCTGGAGTAAAACAAGTTAAGAGCATAAAACAAATTTGATTGAATGAATGCTATGATTTTCATTTACAATAATTTTGAAATCGAATTTATCAAAGAATAAGTATTTACAGCTTCTTAGCCGTCGGCGACGCGGTGACAATAAACATTTCCTTCAAAACAAAATAATAAGAAATTTACATACAAACATTCTCGGTTAGCGAGGTTTAATGGCCGCCTCCTGGGCTGGGAGTAAACTTGAGAACCCGTTTCATATGACCCACTCCAACACACTGGCAGTGCGATTGGGTGCGCTTCAATTTAGAAAGGTGTTGCCCTATGATGATGGCGTTTCCCCTGTGACCCGGCCCGGAGGGCGATATTTTCCCCTTGGGCAGAACATTGTACACCACCTCATATTCTTTCTCTGCAACGCCACCAATTCGATTATTCTTATAACTGAACGTTAATATTTTGTTATCATTCACCTCAGCCTCTTCGCACGGTAGCACAGTTCTATCTGCACCCGACACGGCCACATTGAGGTGACGATCGAAGGCGAACGGATTTTCTGTGCCGACAAATAACAAATCATTCGTCTCCAGCTGTTTTCTTGCTCCTCCGATAATCAAACATAACAACAATGTTATCAACATTTTCATATGCATACCACCCCTCTCAAAGGTATCTCTATTTTGGGTATTATCTTATACGTAATGATAATCATCCATATATTCATCCCCTGTCAAATTGTGACTTCAAAATTTGACAAATTGACCTCTTGACCTATTAGGTGGGGCACTTAACTAATTCTTAAAATGCAAAAACACTAGGTAGAATTAATTAATTAAACAAATGCAATTAATTGCTTAAGTTTTTATGTTCAATTAGTGAATATCAATTTTGTATAAAGAACATTTCAATAAAAATAAAGTCATGATGATGTCATCATCCTCAAAGTCAAGGAATTAAAAATATCTCCATAATAACCTAAAATTCAGAAATGAAAAGCCATGCTTAAAAAATGGGATCTCTATCTCAAATATTAATTGCTTGTCCCATCTCTAACATAACCATGATTAAATCTAACCTAACTACACTTGAGTTAGGGTTAGTTAGAAAACCTATAAATACAAGTGCCAAGTCATTTTTTAATAAGCTTATTTGTATAGAGTTATAGTGCTAAATTATTAAGAGATACCTTCATTTTGCCAAGCCAAGCCAAACCAAGAGTGGACAAGGTGAGGTGCTTTCCACAAGATAAATGCATTGACAAAGGACTCCATTACATATATAAGTTGAGCACCAATACACTCACATGCCAACGAACAAACATCATTTGACAAGGAAGGTAAAGGTAGTTTGTTATCTTTATTTCTTATTTGTATTTGTGCTTAGATTTATTATTGCTCACCCAAGTACTTAGGCAAGTAGTTTTTGCTTTCATAGAGTTGTTTGATATTGGGGTTTTACAATTCCAATAATAAGAAAAAACTAATAATATCCATCATAATCTTATGCTACATAATGGTACACCTGATGCGATGACACACACCACATGAACTAAGAGAGTAACATTGGGCTCTTAAAATCCAATAAAATCTCACTCATAACCTTATTTTTACATTTTTTATCTAACTTTTTCTATTATTGGTGTTTGAATGCAAAATTATGAATTCGTTCCTATGAAAGTACGAATTAGGAGAACAAAAACATGAAATTGTTGGAGGAAATGGTGAAATCATCCAAGAAACTCATGAAAACATCTTTTTTTTTAACTTGGATCTACGTATTTATGAATCTGGGACATACATCTATGAAATCATCAAGGTAAACTATGAATTCATCACACAAGATTTAGGGTTTCTCTACTTATTATGAATTCCTAGAGAATAATTATGAAATCGTTTATGTCAATTGTGAAATTATTTTGTCTATTTTTATATTCTTATCCATGCATTTGAGAAATCAAAAATGCTGACTACAAAATCGTAGCTAAAAACTATGAATTTTTCTCTATATTTTTGTTGTTGTGCAAGTTTTCCACAGTTGCAAAATCATCATCGGAGCTATGAAATCATTTATCAGAGTCATGAGATTGGCAAAAAAAACTATGAAATCATCTTTAAAATGTGAAATAAACCACTATAATTTTCTATTTTATGTGTTTTACTTGTCTGAATAATTTTGTAATAAACATTGATTATGTAAGTACAAAATCATTCTAGCGAGTTCATTTTTTATGTTTTCTTGAGAAATTTATAGTTTTTTCACCTTGGCTTAAACTCAAATGAATCTACCAACATTTAATGCAACAAACTAAATCAAAAGAAGACAACTTTAAAAAATTTCAAAATCATTCATGCTTATCTTTTTAGTACATTGTTTTTACTTACAAAACAACTTTACTTTTTTTTTTTCAAAGTTATAAGTTCAATCACACAAAATGACAAACTTCAAATTTTTTTAAGTGATTAAAAGGGACAAAAACATTAGATTAGTGATCTTAAGAGCTTTTTATTTTTGATTTTTTGTGAAAGTACTTGTTTTATTTTCATAGATTAGTTTCTTTTTAGTAAAACTTCACATATATGCTCTCCCCCAGTCGCATTTAGGGAACTTGGGTGATCAAAATCACATCATTTTTACTTGTTTGGTTTGGTATTATAAGTGAAAAAAAGTCGTGTATGATCTCCCCAAGCTTTGAGTGACTTTGGTGACTCAGAAGTAACCTTTTTTTTTTCATTTATTTATTTTCTACATTAGTTTTTGAGTGGGAGTTCATAGCCTCCTCACGAGTTCTCTAAGAGGACTTTGACTTTGGGTTTCATCTCTTGGCACTGTTCCAACCCCATTCCATGATGAGGCATATAAATTAAAAAATATGTTAGATGAGATGGTGGTGAACAATTAGTCTAACTAATCCAATAGATCCTTAGATCTTACACATACTAGACATCTACATTAACTAGGAAGTACATAAATGAACTCATCATACAAAGGAATATACCATTACATAACATGTTAGGAGGTAATCATCAAATTGACATGATTACTCCCTTGTGTTAACTACATGTGTGGTATATCTAGAATGTTTCAAAAAAATTAGATTTACATCAACTGCACTTACTATATAATATTCAACCAAATGTTGAGTTATTTTGACACTCTAAGTTCATGCAACGTATTAATGCTCGAGAGACAAAGGGAGGCCTAAAAAACTACACCTAAATATGATCTTACTTTTTTGGATTAATAATTAATTATTTTTTAGCATTGGTATATCGGTTGAAACTTTGGTAGAGACTATGCAACCTTGTCAATTTTTAAGATAGGACATGTACTTAGGTTCTTTTTTAATTCTTTTACTTGTATTTTTTATAGAGTCTAAAATTAGTTTTGTGTCAAAAATTGAGTTGAAAACTTCATATCAAAACACATGTTGCACATGCTACATTGAGTCAAGAAGTGTCATGCTATCAAAATCACTCCAAACATTTGCCTTAGAGATTTTAAAAACCACTTTTTATTCACTTGTTCAAGGAGGTGTTGTTATGCTACCCAATTTATTCCAAGATTTTTACCTTTGTTCAAAGTCAAGTTTGAAACTATGTGTGTACCTTTGTTTCAAAATTTGTCGTTATGCTACCCATTTGAGTCTAGGCCATTATTAATTTAAAAATCCATGTTTTTCAAAATCTCTTTTGAAATCTATTTTTCAAAGTTTAAACTTAATTCTTGATTACAACTTGGGCTTGAGTGGTTGACTTTTCTGTCTTTAGATTATGCAACTTGGATTAATTTTTAATTTGATTTTTTAAATACCTTTGTCTAGAGACCAATTTTCATTTGACCACATCTTACCTTGATTCCAAGTTTATATTTTAAACAAAGTGTGTCATTTGTTTCAAAATTAGGATCCTTAGACTTAAGAGTGTTTCAAAATTCACATACCAAGATTAAGTTTATTTTCAAGACCTATTTCGCTTTGCTTATATCAAGTGTTTTTAACCATTTACCTTAGAGTTAGATTGATTGTAGGTTTTTACCTTGACCACTTTATTTTTAAGTCTAGATTTGTGATGTTGGCCAAAGACCTAACATTGTTTTCACGTTTTAGACCTAGTTCATTACTTTCCAAGACTAGCTTTGTGACATTGTCCAAAAACCTAAAACCTTTTATTTCATTATTTGACTTAGATTAACTTTGTTCAAAGTACCTTGCCAAAGATCAATTTCATGTGCCTAAATTTAGACCTTAGATTGTTTGTGTAGTTTAAATCTCATGTTCCCCATTCTAAGATTTGAGTTTATTTTGAATGCTTGTCATTACCGAGATCCAAGTTTGCCTTTTATTGACCATTTTTTCGAAGGACCATAGAATTTAGTGATATTTTAATACCAAATTTCAATTATTAGTTTATAAGAAAGGATCATTTATAGGCCAAGTTTAAACATTTTCCAACAATAAACTAATTTTTTCTCTCTAGACCAAGTTTCAAGATATTTTCAACAAGGGACCAAACGTTTTAGGCCACATTTTGAGAATTTGTGAATGTTAGACATTTTATTCTAGAGATGTTAGTTGTATATTTAAATATTCCTAGATATACACGTAGTGGGACCATGTATAATCTATATTATGCTAACATAGTCATGAATGACCCCTTTGTTCAAGACCCATATGGTGATGATGTAGTTTATGACATGGATCCATATCCCTCTTATACTACTCTATATACATAACAAGGACACAACCCACTAGTACAATACCTGGTTAATGTACCTCTTTATTCAGATCAAGAGCAAGAACAAACAACCCAATATCTTTCCAATATACCACCCATCATCAAATAAGTCCAACAACATCCCTACTATGTAACCATGCCAATAAGTTAAGACCTATAATTGTTTGATCATCACTTATTTGAGAACAGTGATTAGATTTTAGTTAGGGCCATAGAGGTAAGAGCAAAATTCCTAGTAGACTTTCCCCATAATAGTTGATCTAGTTTAACTAGAGCACCTAACAACACACCTCAAGTAAGACCATTTGAGTAGGCCTCAACTAGTTACCATCAGGCACTCATATTAATGTCTAACTAAAATACTAATGTGATTTCAAAAGAAAGGGTCCAATGGCTGACCAATTTTCACATATGCAGTAGGCATATCTAATGTCTCTTAATTTAATATAGAATTTCAATGTTATGGCCATTTTGAACACCCTATTTATAGATCTATATCCTTCAATAAGAGTACAATTTAATTTTTTAGGCCATATAAATATGAACATGGACCCATTTGTTTAAAATATAAAGTTTTGAAAGCAAAGATATGAATACAAATGAATCATATATCATAATTTATGAAGAGAATCTGAACACATAGTTTATAAATCTCCTTATTTATATTGATCCTTTTTGAATTGTAATAGAATCTTTCCTTCTAAAAATATGTCGTAGAGTTCTATTTCAAATCTCTATTTTTTAAAAATCCCCTTATAATGAGCTTGATACTCATATTTATAATGTGAGAAGGTGGTTACGATGCGTAACCAAATTTTTTGCATTTTAGATGGTGAAAAAGTGATTTTAAAAAAAGAACAACTTAAGTGGTGAAAAAACAAATTTGTAACCATGTGCAAGAGTGTAAAAGATAAATTGCATGAATTGAAAATTGCAAAGGTAAAATTGTGCTTTTTGCATCAAGTGCAATTAGGACTCATGATTTACAAAATTGACATAGTGCATTTGCACAAATTATATTTGAAAAGTTGCACTTACAAAATTTATAGCTGAAAATTGTAAAACAAGATTCGATATTTACATGAAAATACCATAAGTTTTTGACAGAGCCTATTTGTCTTCACTTTTGCTAAGGATAATTTCAACTTTCTTTGGCAACTACTTCTTTCCTTCTATTGTGCCTATTCCTTTTTATGCCCAATCACCACTACTATCAATCCATATATTTACTACCTTGTATAAACAAAAATAATTGTTCTTATAAAAAACATTGAATTCATTGGGGCCATCCATCTTGACTTGTTCAATTAACTCTAGAAGATCACCATAATCACTAGCTTTTATTGGTATCCAATTTGCATGGTATAGTCTTTGAAACATCTTCCTAAAATATAGTGATCCATTATAGGAGAAAAAAATCATCCCATTATCTATCTGTAATCTCAAAGCTATTATTATATTCAAAAAATATTGTCCATTAGATGACCATTTGCTTGTTACCTACCATTCAACCCTTATACTTCCCAACAACTTTTTGAAAGAACAATCCCAAAAGGCCATGCCACTAGGCAAATTGTTGAAACCTATTATACATAAAAGTTTTGCATGAGGGTTCCATTTGAGTGTATTTTAAGGATCTTCACCAAAATACAATGTAGTATTGCACTTTTTTTCAAACCATGTTGCACTTGAAAGCATAAATCCATAAACCACAACAAATTTTGATCCCAAAGGAGACCATTGGATATCGTGGATAGGTCCCTCCTTAAGAAGATGCACCATCCCTTCATGACCACCATTAGTTGTCAAATAATGTAAAATGGATTCTCCATAGTAGCTTTAGTTGATTTTATCAACATCAAACTATGCTACAACCAAAAGCCTAGTTGATCCATGGTTCCAAAATAATTGTGCTATAAAACATTTAAAAAAAAAATCTTCATCGAGCTACATGTTGTACTGGTCAAGTTTCTCTTGCTTAAATATCTGAACACTGGTTGGTATTCCCTTTGATTCAAGAACATAATTAGCTAAATAAGTTGGAGGATAAGTAGTAATTTTCATGTCAACTAATCCAAGATGGCATAACTTATTTAAAATTCCATTGGCAAAGTTTCATGTATCAAAAATATCTATCTCATTGGTTTTCATTCAATAGGAAACTACCTCATCTCTACTAAATTATAAATAAGACTAAGTACATTTAGATATATTTTTATGATACAACTGATAGATAGCTGCTCCAGATTGGACTTCCCATAATACAAAATTCTTGTCCTGGCTATTAGATGGTTGATGGAGTCCCTACAAAAATGTTCCTCAAGGAGAAAAACTATAAAAATGATACCAGGAACCTCAATGGAATGAATCTGAGTGGATCCATCATAATTATAGATGTCCACACCACTTTTCATGGGTTGTTGCAAGTGATACATCTTCAATTATGGGTAAGCTTCAAAATCCCTCATATAATCCTCTCATTCTTTTCATTTTCCTTCATCCTACTCACCATTTCTTACCCTCCTCAATAAAACCCTACAATAATTAGACAAAGGCCGAGGCCAAATTAACTGAGTGAGTTTTGGGGTTTGACACTTAATCAAAGCCAAATTGAATGAACTAAGAAACTAATTAAGGGTGGCAATCTTCATGCAAATAATGATGAGAATGTATCTGGTTCTAAGAAATTAAATAATTTATATATATCACCTAGATTATTTTAGAATGGGGGACCAGTTGAGAGTACATGATGAGAGGAGAATAAAAATCAAATTACATGGCCAAGGAAAAATAAAGATTGTGTGCACGAAAATGAAAGGGAAGATTTTAATTGCATGTTTCAGAGAAGTGTCAAGGCTCATTTGCACAACCCAAGGAAGTATCTAAGGAAATTGCATGGCAGTGGGAAGAATAAAAAGTGAATTGCATATGTTAATTAAAATAATTAAAAATTGTATGAATTAAATTTATTATTTTTAATTTTATAATTGCACTACATGCAAAAGTGGAAACAAAAATTACATGACTTGAAAAAGTGTTTAGGAAATTTGACACAATTGATAAAAAAATATAAAGCTTTTGTATAGCTTCAAAAAAATTAATGAGATTTTTGCACAGTTGCAGGAGAAGTTAAAATATTTTTACATGACATGGGAACTTCAAAGGGCATTTGCATGGTTTGGAAAATAAGATGTTTTGGTCACAACTTTAATTTTCAATTAAATTAATTAATTTATTTATTTTTAATTTTTTTTAAATTATAAATTTTAGACCAAAACCAAAATTAATAAAAATTATGTCAATTTCATTATTTTTTAAAATTTTAAAAAATTATGACAACAATTGGCTCCAACTGGTATTTCAAACTATAAGAGATGAAAATAATTTAAAATTTATTTTCATAAGAAAACAATTTATACATTGGAAAATGGATTCTTATAAAATTTGACTTCAACTTTATCAACCGAGAGAGAACCAATCTTTGATAAAATGATGGATCCTCAAAACATCACAATGCTATCACATGTCAATGGACATTGTATGCAAGGGTATCAGGTGCTCAATCTGATAGATGCTATCACATATCCCAAAAGATATCATATGTGTGGGAATTTTTCATTATGTGTTTTCATACAAACTAAATACAAAGAGAGAAACCTCTCCTAAACATTTTATGATTGACTTTAGATACCAAGAATGACTAGAACTTGTTAAAAAATTTATTGAGGATTGAATTTATACATCACAACACTTTCATGTAATAAATTGAATGTAAGGCTTGCACTAGTATGCCTTGATCTGACCAACTGATATCCAATTTACCTATCTCAATCATATGAGAAATGAACACACACTATCTGACCAAATCATTTGCTTAGAATACAATTATTCATATCTCAATCTAACCAACTCACAACTAGTTTGCCTATTTCATTGTATGAAAAATAAATACATTTTGTCAGGTCAAAACTCTTGCTCATGATAATTTTGCATGTTTACCACCTATACACTTGAATAGATCCATGAAAAACCTACCCATTCTATCATTTGAAGAAAAAAATATTGATATCACCATTTTTAATATTTAAATAGTTATTATTTGATTTTACTATCAATTTTTTGTCTTGTAGATCCACTTAACTAAATAAATGCAATGTTTCTCTCGAAAAAAAGTGATCTTTTCATTGAACTTGAAATAACGGCCATTCTGACATTTTTACAAATCATGTGATTTTCCATGATATTTCTCAGATATAGATCAAAATTAAAAATATGTGTAGGTAGGAGACTAAAACATAGAGAAGTATGGGAAAAAAATAGATTGTTGCATTTATTGAAAAAACACATATACACCAAAATGAAATGAGAAAAGGAAACAACCCAAAATAGGGAGAAAAAAATATTTACAAGGAGTAGAGGAAAATGAGAAGAGTATACAAATCCATTCACTGACTGAGACAAGTACTTAGCATTTCAAAATAATAGATTTGACTTATAAGTTTAAACACATTCAACAGTAGTGACCAGGTAGGTGGGAAGAGGAACTTACAATTATTGCTCACATAAAGATAATCATGAATGAATAAATCAACAATGTTTTCTTATTTTGAAATGAAATCATTATGAACTCTCCAATCTTTTTTAAGCACTCCTAAGCAATACTTAACTTTTTCATTATCTTCTGTAAGCACTCTTGAGCAATAATATATGCTAGATACAATATATAAATTAGAGAGAAGTGTGTTGTATATCTATTTTTGAGATAGAACCATAATATGATTATCTTCTAAACTGAATGAAATTTTGATATTCATTTCTAAATTACATCTCATGATAGAGACAAATTCATAGTTGATTGAATCATTTTTATCATCTTCATTGATCTTTTCTACCTTAAAATTTTTCATTTCTATTATAATGACTATTGGGTACCATTCATTTTATTTTTCTTACATGGCTTCCTTGACCTCAACTTTGGCATGATTATGATACTCAATATGTGTAGGATTGATTGATTTGGATTCAAATCTTGTGGAGAACTCTTATACAATGGAATATGAAAAGGAAATGTCAGGAGAATCTTCACTTTTGATCACTAAGTCTTCTATTCTGATAAAAGAGGAATCTTCTTATTTATATAAAACTAGTTTCATATTATCTTCTCCTCTAGAAAGTGAAAAAAAACTCTTTGCATTAATCCTCCTTTTGGTTTGTGGTTCAACCAGTTGTTTCTCAAATAGATTATTTTCTACTTGGACTATGAAGTTTGAGCAATATTGTGAAATAGGTAAAAATTTATCTTCTTTTCCACAAGGGAAGCCAAATTATTAGTTTGTTCTTTGATCAATAATTAATTCTTCCAATTGTTCACCTTCTTCCATAATTGTGAAACTGAAACAATCATATGTGATAGAAAGCACATTTTATTTTTTCATATTTAGAGTTCAAATATGTTTGATTAATAATTTGCCTTTAGAATATATTTTATGAATGTTGAGGGATCTTGATTATATCAGGTTCCACCACTTAATCACCACTAATGACAGTTGTAGCATGTTTTTAAGTTTTTCTCTTCAACATTCTAGATAGAATCATATTGTCAATTTTGATATATTCCTATCGCATGGTTTCCAAGTCATTTACCTTGTTCTTCATCAAGATGAATTTGATCTTTAGGTGTAGAGAACCAATTAAGACAAAAATTTGATTATTGGGACTTTGTTGATCCGATTGAGGAATTAGTCTCAATAATTTGTTGAATCAAGCTACAAACTCTCTCATCTTCTCATCGTTTTGATTCTAAATTTAAAATAAATCTTACAATAATGCATATACATCCATAACTAGTTTGAATCTATTCAAAAACTTGTTCTTTGAGGATTCCCAATTCACAATGCATCTATCTTCTAGGTGCTAAATCCACTTAGATGTAGGTTCAATGAGATTTTCAATAAAAATATTGATAGTGACATTTTCCTACATAACTCCCAAGATGCTATAGGACACTGTGAAGGCCAGGCTATGGTTATCTACGTATTAACCATTTTTTCTTAAAAACTTCAAAAAATTATTCATTAAGCCTAAAGGTAACTCATCATATTGGGCCAAATCCATCAACCCAAAAAACTTCCTCCATGGGATATTGATAACATTGGGGTTGAGGTGAACCAATGCCATTTCTTTAATCAAAAAGATGTAGGCACTAGGTACATTTTATCAACAGAGACAAAAATCTCCAATCCATGGGAGGTTTTTTGAAATGTCTAAAAATTGTGCGCATAAAGCACCTCGATCCCTAATGGAATCACCAAAAAATGTTGGATCAAAAAAAGTTTAGGGAGAAAAATTAGTGATTTTGAGTCAATAGTGTGGGAAGCGAGCCCTTACTTTAGTCAGTAGTGCATGGAAAAATTTCCTCTCTTATTAGTAGGTAGAGCTAACTTTATTAAAATCTAAAAGGAGAAAACAGGGAAAGAGCTATTCATAGCAAAAATATTTCCTTTAGGGGTTTTGTACTTTTAATAAGAAAGTACGAAAAGGAGATAGAAAAGGAAATGAGGTGAATGAAGGGAATGATGGGAAATAGAGAAATTAAATTAATAAAAGGAGAAAGAGATTATTATGAGCAGTTAAACATAGAAGCTACTCTAATAACCCCATGAAAAATGAATGATGATTATAGGTGATTAAACATAGAGATTCACTAAAATAGCCCAAGAAGGATAAACATTATGGTCATGGAAATCTCTCCTCATTAAATAGGTGGTAGAGACATAATTACACCCTTAGGAGTGTAAAACATACACTGAGATGATTCTATGATACTAATAGTAGACCAAACACAACCATCCCATATTTACCTGTAAAAGACAATTAAAATATTTTTTAAGCCCCACCGAGATTCCACATTTTTGGAAATAACAGAGATAGGTTCAAAGAAAAAATCTACTATGCAATTTATACATTAAGACTAATTGATAATAGTTGTCACAAAGTTTCAAAAGTAAATGTTTGACTATAAATGAATTATACACATAGTCTTAATTCGTGAAGAGAATCTGGACACACAATTTGCAAATCTCCTTTATATTGGTCTTTGTTGAGTTGTAATATAATCTCATTTTCCAAAAATATGTCTCAGAGTTCTATTTTTAAAAAATCCCCTTATAACGAGTCTGATACTCATATTTATGACATGGGAATGTGGTTATGGTATATAACCACATTTTTTTCATTTTAGATGGTGTGAAAGTGATTTTACAAAAAAACACCACTTAAGTGTTGTAAAAATGAGTTGGTACAATTGCACCACATGAAAGAGTGCAAAAGAGAAATTACATGACTTGAAAAGTGTAGAGATACAATTGTTCTTTTTGAATCAAGTTTAATTAGGACTCATGACTTATGAAGTTGACACAATGCATTTGCATGAATTACATTTGCGAGGTCATACTTACAAATTTGAAACTAAAAATTGCAAAACAAGATTTAAAATTTACATGAAAAGATCATAATCTTTTGACAAAGCCTATTCATCTTTACTCTCGCTAAGGACAATTTCAAAATTCTTGAACAATTGCTTCTTTCCTTATATTGCACCCATCTGATTCACTACAAACTATTTGACAAAATGTTTTAATGAAATGATGTGTCTAGTTTTTAGTGTTGTCGATCCATCTATTTATTACCTTGTAGAAGCAACAATGATTATTCTTATAGAAAGTTATGAACTCATTTGGGCCATCCTTCTTGAATTGTTCAACTACCTCTAAAAGATCACCATAAGCATTAGCTCCTGCTGGTCTCCACTTTGGCTGGTATGGTCTTTCAAACATCTTATTAAAATATATTGATCTATTATAAGAGAAAAATTTCATCCCATTGTCTCTCTATAACTGTGGAGGAGTTGTTTTAGTTATAAAATATTGTCCATCAAGGGACCATTCACTTGTTACCGACCATTCAACCCTTGTGCTTCCCAATTTTTTTTGGAAGAACAATCCCAAAAGACCATGTCACTAGGAAAATTGACAAAACATCCTATACATAAATTTTTTCCATGAGGGTTGTATTTGAGTGTATTGTAAGGACCTTTACAAAAATCCAATAAAGGATTGCAATTTTTGTCAAACAATGTTGCACTTGCACCCATAAATCCATAAACCACAAAAAATTTAGATCTCAAAGAAGGCCATTGGACATCATGGATAGGTGCCTCCTTATGAAGAGGCAACATCCCTTCATGATTCCCATCAGTTGTGAAGTAATGTAATGGGGATTCCCCATAGTATCTTTGGTTTCTTTTATCAAAATCAAACTTGGCTACAACTAGAAGCCCAGTTGATCCATGGTTTCAAATTAATTGTGCTTTAAAACATTTTAAAAAAAAGGGTCCACTGAGCTACAGGCTTCCCCTTGTCGAGTTTCTCTTGCTCAATTTTTTTAAAATTGGCTAGTATTCCCTTGGATTCAGGAACATAAATAACTAGATAAGTTAGAGGAGATCTAGCAAGTTTCAAAATAGCTAATCTAGGATGGCATAGATTATTTACAATTCCTTTGGAAATGTTTTGTGCATCAAAAATGTGTCTCATGGTTGCCATTCAATAATAAATTTCCTCATCTTCAATGAATTGGAAAGAAGGCCAAGTGGCTTTAGATATATTTTTTTGATACAATTGATAGGTGGATGCTCCAGACTAAACTTCCTATAATACAAGATGCAGGTCCTGGCTGTTAGATAGCTGACGAAATGTATGAAAAAATGTTTGTTGACGAGAAAAATCTATACCAATGATACCAAGAACCTCAATGGAATGAATCTGAGTGGATCCACCATAATCGTAGATGCCCACACCACTTTTTGTAAGTTGTTATAGTTGATACATCTTCAGTTAGGAGTAAGTTTCATAAACCCTAATATAATCTTCTCATCCTTCATCCTCCTTTCCATTTCTTACCCTCCTTAATAAGACCCCACAATAATTAGGCAAAGATCAAGGCCAAAATAACTGAGTGACTCCTGGGGTTCGACACCCGATCAAAGCCAAATTGAATGAACTGAGAAATCATTTGAGGGTGGAAATATTCATGCAGATAATGATGGGAATATATCTATTTGCAAGATATTAAATAAGATGTACATCTCGCTTATATTATTTTGCAATGGGGACCTAGTCAAGAGTACATGATGAGAGGAGAATAAAAAGTGAATTACATGGTAGAGGAAAAATAAAGCTTGTATGCATAGTAGTGGAAGGGAAGAACTTAATTGCATGTTTTTAGGAACTAGTAAGATTCATTTGCATGACTCAAGGAAGTATCCAAGGCAATTGCACGGTAGTGGGAAGAATAAAAAGTGAATTTCACATTTTAATAAAAATAACTTAAAAATTATTTCAATTAATTTTTTTATTTTTTATTTTGTAAATGAACTGCATGCAAAAGTGGTAATAAAATTATAAGATTTGAAAAAGTGTTTAAGTAATTTAGTGGAATTGGGAAAAAATATAAAGCATCTGCACAACTTGAAAAATATTAACGAGATTTTTGCATAGTTTTGGGAGAAGTTATTTATTTTACATGGCACAAGAACATCAAAAAGCATTTGCATAGTTTAAGAAATAAATTGTTTTCCTCATAAATTTGATTTTTAATTAATTAATTAATTCCTAATTTTTTAAAAATTGAAAATTTTAAACCCTAATCAAAATTAATTCAATTTTTGCTAAATTTTTAAATTTCCAAAAATCATGACAACACCTCTAAAAAAACTTCAAGGATTTTGATTGTACTTTTATGGCTCTCATTATGAAAAAGTCCAATGTTGATTCCTTTGATGGCTTCAAACATATATCTCTTTGTAAAACTATTTACAATATTATAGCAAAGGTTAGTAGAATGTATGATAGATTCAATTGGAATCTTTTGTTTAAATTTTTTTTAAAAAACTCAACTTTTCTAGTCATTTGTGTGAGTGGTTGAAAGTGTTTGTTTCTACACCTTCTTTGTTATGGTATATATTGGTCCAGATAATTATTTTTCTTCATCTAGGTAAAGACTCTAACTATTATAAGTGGGCATGGATATAATAGTTGAGGTCTCATTTTCTCATGGCCAGTTTGTTAATGACACCATTCTTGTTAATCTAGCTAAGTATTAGGAAGCCAATATGTTTAAAAATATTATATATTGATATTAGAAAGCTTTGGGATAGGTGGTGAATCTTTCCAAATCAAGTATTTCCTTTCTTCACACCTCTATTCTTTGTCAAATGAGGATTAAAGCTATCTTCAGGTTCTCCATTGGGAAGCTTCTTAGTAAATATTTTTGTTTAAAGTTTTAAAAAAAACTCAACTTTTCTAGTCATTTGTGTGAGTGGTTGAAAGTGTTTGTTTCTACACCTTCTTTGTTATGGTATATATTGGTCCAGATAATTATTTTTCTTCCTCTAGGTAAAGACTCTGACTATTATAAGTGGGCATGGATATAATAGTTGAGGTCTCATTTTCTCATGGTCAGTTTGTTAATGACACCATTCTTGTTAATCTAGCTAAGTATTAGGAAGCCAGTATGTTTAAAAATATTATATATTGATATTAGAAAGCTTTGGGATAGGTGGTGAATCTTTCCAAATCAAGTATTTCCTTTCTTCACACCTCTATTCTTTGTCAAATGAGGATTAAAGCTATCTTTGGGTTCTCCATTGGGAAGTTTCTTAGTAAATATTTGGGCATTTTTTTTGTGGGATGATATAAAAAATATATATAGAGAGAGATTTTGATTTCTATTTTTTAAAATTAAATAATATTTTGGAAATGAAAATGACTTTTTTTAGTTGGGAAAATTAATCTTATACAATTTGTTCTCTAAATAAACATGGTCTACATAATATTAATTTTGATATATCCTAAAAGTGTTCAATAGAAATTAACCTTGATTATGAGAAACTTCTTTTGAAATGCCTCTTAAAATGTTAAGAATATTTCCCTCCTGAAATGGAATGAAATTAGTAAGCTAAATTCAAAATGGGGAGTTGGTATAAAAAACATTATTATGTTGAATAAATCCTTTGGTGATAAATTACTTTGGATAATCTATTCAAAGGTGGTTTGTATTTGGAGTGCTATGTTAAGACGAAAATACTTGTATGTATTAGAGGACACAATGAGATTATTCATTGATGAAAACTAGATAAGGGGATCTCATATATGAAATTTCCTAAAGTAATACATGTTTATTATACTTAATTATTTTTAATAAAATACCAAAAATGGTAGGAGTGTTCAATTATGGAGAGAAGCTTTGTCTACTCCTGCAAATCTTGTTCATCTTCCTTCTTTCAACCTTATAATGATTACTTCTTGAATTTTTAGGGCCACACTATTGATAACTATTGGACTATTTTGTAGATGTTTAGAGTGAGAAGAGATAGTGGAAGGACCCACTAAGCATGGATGCTTTTTCATTAGAGCTTCTCCTTTTTTTTAACATTTTATTTCTTTTGAAACCCTTAAGTCCTTTTAGGAGGATGATTTATTGAAATGGACCAGGGACCCATTGGATGATTATTTTATGAAATATGGATATCATAAGTTGATCAATAATCTAGAAGCTCTAGACTCACTAGTGGTTAAATTTTGGAATCCTATTGGTTTTGTCATAAGAAAATGTCTTGTATGGTTCTCCATGAAACAAAAGTCCTTGTTTTGAGATAGGCTTTAGAGGATCGGTTTCCATTATCCATTGTTATGTGTTCATTTTAATTCTTCTTTTGAAGATCCATATCATGTGTTCTTTCATTATTTTTTTCTCTTAAGGATCTAGATGTGGTTTTTTCAGTGGATAGGTAGAAATTGGTTGGGAACTAGTTCCATTTAGGGTATGTCAGTCAATTGGGTAGAAAAAGAAAGTAATCAAGTGAGTAAGATTTTGGAAATGGCTCCCTTAAAATGATAGGATATTGTTCTTGATATGCATATTTTTATATGGAAATTGGAAGATTTGTTTTAGTAAGTTTATAAATCCAAAGTCTCGTTACCTTAAAAAGAAAATCTTAGGAGAGGATAATCATATCCTCCTAAATTAGAGAATCCTTTGCAATAATTTATTCTTCTAATTTGGGTTAATATGAGGTTGGAGGCATTTGGAGAGCTCCTCCTCCTAAAGTGATCAAACTTAATTTTGATAGGGTTTGAAAGGGAAATCAAGGATATCGAGTACAAGTAAAATTATAAGAGATAGCGTTGGTTTTATTATGTTATGATATGTTGTTAACATCTAATGGGCATTGAATAATATTTTTGAAGCGACTATTTTTTGATGAGGAGTTATATTAAAAGTTGACCTCAATATTTTCAAGTTGGAACTCAAGAAGATTCAATGCTAATTGGCAACACTATTAATTTTGATAAAAATGAAAATTAAAGAATTAACATCATCATCCAAGGCATCTAAAAAAAATTTATTTTCTTTAAATTTACTTCAATAAAACATGGTTATAAAGAGATTAATAAACTATTAGATAACTTGGCCAACTTTGGAACTTCCATGCTTACAGATGGTGATGATTGGTGACATGATGGTAACCCTCCATGGAAAGCATTTCAAAATATTTATATATGTGATATTATTAATATTGTTTAAAATGAATTTTTTGGGATTTGATCATTATTACTCTTCATATATTTTATTTCCACCATTACCTTTCTCATTAATTTGCACAAGGGGTGGTGTTGTTTTAGAAGGTATCACTTTTCTCTCTCCTTTGCTGCGGTGATGTTAAGTTTTGGGCAACGATTGTTTACTTCTATTTTTTTTCCATTTCTTCACAAATCCATCATTCACTTTCATCCTTTTGCTTTGCTCAGCTCTGCTCTACCTTGCCTTATCATGGCATCAATTAAACATGAAAGAAAGATAGGTCGTAATTAGTTTGTTAATGTATTCTCTGAGCCAAAGGGGAAGGACTGAAAATGAGAAATTGGGACAAGGATCCTTTAGAGAAAGATATTATTGGACTTTTAGATGGTAATGACATTGAGAATGTCTTCAAAGTTATTCTCAGTATGCTCTAGTTTTTATATGGTGTGTTATTGGCTAGGAGAAGTTGGGAATTATGGCCCTAACATGGAACACAAATTAGATTCACTCCAAATTCTTCATGGCCATTGAAAATAGAAATTATGATGCCCTTAACTAGATCATCTTCCTTAAAGAAATTTAGAAGTGGTGAAAAC
The DNA here is from genome assembly GCA_037957365.1 of Torreya grandis. NCBI lineage: Eukaryota > Viridiplantae > Streptophyta > Pinopsida > Cupressales > Taxaceae > Torreya > Torreya grandis. Next base: position 885,607 of record JARHVA010000481.1, on the reverse strand, counting down.
ACACTACTAAGTCCCAAATCTCTACACTGGTAAGGAGTTTCTCTTGAATTTTCATTCTTTGGAAAAGAAGTTAAATGAGGTGCTTAGCCTATTAAATGTTGAAAAATCTTGTATGTTGATAGTGACAAGAGTGGGGTTAGTGTGAATAACTATGATGAAGTTGTAGTGGTAGTGGTAGATTATTATTTTTAGGATCTAGGAAGAAAATTGTTTAAAGTAGGGGAGGTTAGTTCTTCTTACATTTTGGATGATCTTGTTTTATAGGACCCCTCATACATAGCCCATCTACAACAAATTAGGGAATTATGTGTGGATGAGGTGGTTGCATTTTTTTAATAAAGGGAAAAATCCTAATTTTTTGGTAGTTTCAACCACCAAGCTTGACATAGGTTATGCAACTTCTGTAAAAATACCCTTGTTACTCCAAAAAATGTTAAAATTATTGATTATTAATCGGATAAGATTGTATCAAAATTCAAGGTATGAAGATGGTCATTTTATATTTGTATAGATTATCGTTTCAAATCATCACTTTTTAAGGTGGTAGACATAATTGGCTTGTTGTGGACCTTGTGATAAGGGTGTTGATATCTCATTTATGAAATGTTAGTATATCAGGATATGTTGATTTGTGCATGAATTGTATTTTTTTAGATTTTATTTGATTTTAGAGTTGTGGATTTTAGTTTGTTATCTACAATTTTATTTTGAAGTGGTGGGGTGGGCTTTTACTGGTTATTGTAATTTATCAATAGGCTTGATCTTCTTTTTTCAATTCAATTTATCATATATTTAGAATTTTGGTTTATATTGTAAACCAGCTCCTCTTTTGTATTTTGTGTGGAGCCCCTAACCCTTCACTATCTATATAGAAAAATAAATTTAAAAATAGTCATTTAATATGTAGAAACAATTAATCATAATCGTAATGTCATAGGTTATATCACATCAATAAAAAGTCAACAAAGTAATGTAATCATTTAACAAGTTATACACAATGATCATTTCATTACAATTATCTAACCTAATCTCTCTCTTTAAGAGAATAAGATTTTTCAACTTACTCACACCATGAGGCATATGTTCACTATCATTATTAGTTTAAGACAGTTTCCAATAAAGTGCAATAGTCCAACTTATATTGACATCATATAAAAATAAATGTTATTCATAAGATGTATAAATAAATATTGTTTATCCAAACTTATTATTTTCTATCAAAATTCTTCAAATTATCTTCACCCAAAATATAAGTGAGATGCAACCACTCTATATATTAATGTTATAGAGAGTGTGAAAATATATGTAGTATTATGATAGGGAGTGGTTTGAAGATTATGAGTTAGAAACAAAATTAAAATTTATTTTCAGCCTCATACCTCTTCAACCTTAAAAATATTACACTTCCTTACTTCTTAAATGCTAAAACATGATCAAATAACACATGGCACACTAATCCAAATAAAGAGATAACCATAATCATAATTTCATTAAGACAACAATGAGGAAGGTTGAGGCTCTACCTCAACCCTTGTTTTCATAGAATTTTACATGTTCAAACATTTTGGACAAATATACCTATTTTCAATATTTCTTACAATTTTGAAATTCAATAACTTTTGTCATCAAATTTTACTAGTTTTTAAGATTTATCTTCACATAATACTTTCGAACTTAATTAACATATACATACTCAAATATTCATCCCATTTATATTTAAAAATAACGATATAATACATTCATCCAAATCTAAATCTTAACCATCATGAACAAAATTAAATATTTATTCATTCTCATATCCTATTACAACTACTCATACAACTTTAACACTATAAATATCATCATGAGGGCTAATCCTAAACCCATAATACCACAAGAATAATGTCATCAAAAATACTAGAGCCTAAAAGCATTCAATAACCATTCTCAAACAGAGCAATAGACGAGCTTTAAAATTATTTTCAATCACTCAAAAGCAGAGTAAAGGAAAATCATATTACTCGATTTACATACATCACAAGATCAAATGCCGTAACAAAAATAAGACAATCAAGACACCCAAATATTCAACATTCGTAGCTTGCAAATTACATATTCTACCATCAACAAAATCAAAATAATAGCTTGCAACACATTTAGCAATCGTAGCTAGCAAGGAAGTCTCTTTTGTGAATGAATTTTATGCTTTCTATTTACAATAATTTTGAAAGCGAATTTATCATAGAATAAGTATTTACAGGTTCTTAGCCGTCAGCTACTCGGCGAGAATAAACAATTCCTTCCAAACAAAATAATAAGTAGACTTGAGGTTCCGTTTCTCGCTAAAGCCCTGTTGCCGCTGCATATGGCCGCGCGATTTGGAGAGTTGCTGCCCGTTGATGATGGCGTTTCCCCTGTGACCCGGAGGGCGATATTTTCCCCTTGTGCAGATCATTGTACACCACCTCATATTCTTTCTCTTCAACGTCACCCAGTTGTGTCTGAGAGGGCGGAGGTGTCTGCACCCGTCACGGCCACATTGAGGTGAGGATCGAAGGCCGACGGATTTTCTGGGCCGATAAATGACAAATCATTCGTATCCAGTAGTTGTTTTGCTCCGCTGGTTATCAACATTTTCGTATGCAGACTCTTCATCGATCATATCCTATTGGGATTTCAGAGAAGAGAAAATTTTGGAAATTTAAAAGCAATAAATTAATTGGGTCTAGTAGAAATTTGCTGGCTGCTTCGTTCATCTTGACTTTAAAGCTCGAAATTAGGTCCAGCAGAAATTTGCTGGCTGCTTTGTAGAGTGTCAGGGTCCAATTTTCTTTATTTGGGCGGAGACTTTTTTTCATTGGACTTAAGTTTTTCATTGATCACGTTTTAGGTATGCAAATATAATTTTTTCATTGAATATACCATTAAATGTTAATTGTTTTTCTATCAAAATCAAAATGATTTATGAATTTATTATGTTGTGTTATTTATATTTTTTGTATAATTATTGTTGACATATATTTTATTCATATTATTGTGTTATTTATATATGTGATGTATTTGTATTTTTATATTTTTAATTTTTCATCACTTTTCAAGCACATACTAAATGTTTCTACATACAAATGTTTGTTTGGATGGAAAGGGATTTGAACTCGCGATGGGAGACTTTAAATTGATATACAAACAAATACTTGTTTATATGTAAAAAGATTTGAACTTGAGATGGAAGACTTAGTAGATTAGAAGGATGAGACTTTATCCACAAGTGTGTTCCCTGAAACTAAACCCAAAATTGTGTTCTTTTTCTTTTTGTGAGTCCATTATTATTATTGTTGTTGTTGTTGTTGTTGTTGTTGTTGTTGTGCATTTTATTTTCATGGTGTTTTTATGTGCCTTCACATTTGTGTCAACGTTTTTTTATATGTTCATGGTAGACCTCAAGGTATTCATTCAAATACCATTAAATGATTTTATGTTATTTTTTTCCCGTATCAAACCATATAATTTTTTGAATTCAAAGGCCATGTTGGAAGACACTTGTGTTTTTAATAGGTAAAAATCATTTTCTAAAGATGTCTAGCAGACTTTTTTCCATTAGTGTGGTGTATTAATGTCGTCATGTATGCCTCCTTCAAATTGTTCAACATGCCTTATTCAAGACACTTTCCCATAAATGTCATGGAACCCAAATGCCCCTTCTACAAAATGCAATGTTTCACATAGATTATAATATCATGATGTTCAAGGGATGAAATGTTACTTATAATTAAACCCAAAATGTCGACATGTTTTCATTCACACCTAAATCAACACTTTTAGGTATTTTAATGGAAAATGTAGAGATTTTCATTCACATACCAGTAAATACTATTATTTTTATTATTTTATTATTTTTATATTCATTTCCATTTTCATGCTTCCAACTTTCAATGAATTATGCAAACATTCACTAAAATTCTCCCTAGACAAATATTTGTTTCTATGGAAAGGGTTTACAACTTGGGTTGGAAGACTTAAAATTTATTGGTATATATGTGGAAGCCCCAAATTTTTAGATTCACATAACAGTAAATATTATTCTCTTTGTATCAAAATTAAAAATTTCATTTACATAATAAAAAATATTATTATTTTTATATCAAACTAAATTGTTTTATGAATTCATGTTGTTATGTGATTTATATCTATGACATATTTATATATCCCTTCATTAAGGTGACATGTTAATCCTGATCAAAGTGCCATGTTAAAATGTCACTCAATTGAAATAAATGTGAGATGAAGGACCATAGAACCCAATGGTCTTTTATGCATAATGCATTGTTTAACATAGATTCTATATTCAGAATGTTATAGGGATGAAGCACTACCTACCTTGAACAATCTGAAAATGTTTAATGTGTTAATACACATTCACTTCTATGTGAATGGAAGCCCTGTAAGTTTTCATTCACATATGAGTAAATGTTATTTTTTATATCAAAATTAAGACTTTTTTTAAAAATTTACGTTTCTACGTTATTTATATTTACAACATAATTATATTTCCCTAATTAAAACATTTAGTTTATATAATGATTCCACAGGTAAGGCCAAGGTGTGTTGCTCCCTCTTTCAACTAATCTGGTGGGCTCCCATGAGAACACAAACTTAAACCCCCTGGTATATAATTTTAAGTCATTTTATAGGTATGATCAATCATTGAGAATGATATATCAAATGATTTTTAATAAATTGACCACTAATAAGATACAAAAAAACACATTAATTTTGCATTGGTGTAATGAAATTAATGATTCACAATAATAGAATAATATATCATAGAAATAAAAACATAATAGGTAGAGATCTATAACAATAATTATAAAAATAGAAAAATAATTGAATATTATGATTGAGTTGCTTCAAAGGAGAAACCTCCAAATTAATTAAATAAGAATAAAATTCAAAATATCATCATAAAATGCTATCCACTATCTCCTATATATACTCTACTTAGCCATGGTTATTCTATATGTTGACCATACTAAGAACATCAAGAATTGTAATAAGATAATATGAAGGTATGTAAGCTAAAATTTAGCTACACATATCCCTAGATTAACTATAATTTAAGGGTGTACAATGTCTTTCCCATTCATAATAACATTGTCTTCAACGTTGAATCAAACTAGGATGTTTCTGCAAGAACACTTCATCTTCCCATTTTACAATTTTTTACATTCCCTTATCATTATTACAAATTTGTAGGAATTATTTTTTATAAATAATGTATGCCCCAATTGTCTCTTTAATTGAGGTCTAAAATGAATAATTCCCTATTAATAATGAAATCAAAATTGTATATATTTTCAAGATAATATAGTCAAGGTAAATTTTGTTTTCTTACCTATATGACAGTAGATAGTCATGGACCAAATCAATATTTTTTGGAAACCATTGAACTATTATACGCCGATAACCACCCCAAAACAAATTATATGTGTATCATTCTAAACCATTGAGAATGATATTGAAAGAAAAAGAAAAACATCACTATTAGGAATGTTAAAATATTTTTGGAGATAATTAAACATTAATAATTAAATAACAATGATCTCAAAGAAACCAATAAACATTATATACAAATTTTGGAATGATTATATCGGCACATAAGTACAACCAATATGGATTAGATTATGATTTTTCAGTAAACAACGTTTCATGTAATGCCCACATTTTGGCCTTGTTCACTATTGCATTAAAATTTAAAATGGATTATTTAATTCCATACAATGATTTTTTTTTTAAATTTTTCCACTTTGGTTAAGACGTGCCTAAGTATAATTGATGAATTGACAAACTAGCAAAGCATGAAAATATCAATATTTATAATACTCAAAATTTTATGAAACCATAATCTTCATTGATTTAACTCTAATGAATAAAAGTATTTAAATAAACATCAACTCAAAATTATAGTTGAAATTATATATATATATATATATATATATATATATATATATATATATATATATATATATATATATATATATATATATATATATATATATATAAACAAAAACTACCTAGAGTTAATTGTACCTGTTATAAATATCAACTTAATTTTTTTAATAACTTTTGCATATGAGTTTAGATCGGTCTAAAATTTAAAAAATATCCTCTAAATAATAAAATAATGATTTTCGATATGTTTCAACTCAAGTTCATGTCTAGTTATAAAATTTTCCAATTTTTTCTATCCTTAGAGTGATTAAAAATACTAGAATCCAATTTTAGACTCTTAGATTACTTTGCATACATCTTCAAACATATTAGAATTTGCCCTAATTGATGAATATAGTTATGATGCATTATTATTTATGTTATGTTTTATTAGAATTATTGAAAGATAAAATAGGTTAACAAGTCAAAATTTATGGTCTTCAAAAGTTAGGTCTCTACATCATTCTCCTCTAATTGAAAGAAACTCAAATCATGTGAGTTGTCATGACTATATCCCTTCCATTTATTCTTGTTAATATTTTTCATTACCTATTTTGTAATCCAAGTGTTTTATTCCTTCCCACTGTACCAAATACATGTTATAACTTTCTTGTTTTATGTTCATTGTCTTTTTATCTATAACTTGTAATATTTTTTCTTTATTCTTCCTTGGTACCTATTTATTCCAATCCACTTATTCACCTTCACCATATTCTCCATGAAAATCATACTAAATACTAGAGAGATATCAAAATTCTATGATAAACTCCCCTCATAAGCATCATCATTTATTTTCTTCACTATTTTGCATGAACTAATTTTCTTGTACTTCAACCTTTTATACATTTCCTTGGGATATATTTATTTTCTCAAGTACACCATCAACAAATCTCATTATTTAAATACCTTTGATAATATTGTTACATTTATTGTTGCTTTATACTTTTCATTAATTTTTATAATTTCTTTCTTGAAACTATTGTATGTGCCCTATAAATGTTTTCACATCATCAATTAATCATTATGTAAATGGTAAATACACCAAATCTAGAATACCTATATGATTTCTACCATAAATAATTTGAAATAGTGATTTTCTTGTCGATCAGTTCACAAAATTATTATATGCAAACTCAGTATGTGGTAAAGCTAAGTCTCATTGTTTGGGCTTCTCTCCTACTATGCATCTTAATAAAATTCTAAAGCTCATGTTTACTATATATATATTTTTTAATATGTTTGTGGGTGGTATGCACTTATACATTATATTTTAGTTTCCCAGTTTCTTCCATGAGTCCTTCAAAAATAAATTAGAAATTTAGTGTCAATATATAATGTAACAATTTTTTGAATACCATGCAATCTCACAACATCCTTTAAAATTAGTTCTTCTACTCTAGTGGCATCATTGGATTCATTAAATGCAATAAAATAAACTATCTTGAAAAACTTGTCTACATTAAACAAAATTGAATCATTACTTCTTTATGTGTTTGGAAACCCTAACATAAAATCCATACTCAAATCTATCCATGGTCCTTTTATAACTAGTAATGGCATGTACAACCTAGTATTTAATGCATGACCTTTTGCCACTTGGCATGTCTTACATTTTGAAACATATATTTCCACATCTCTCTTTATCTTCGACCAAACATACTTCTCCTCCACCAAAGATATTTTCTTAGTCTTATCAAAATGTCCACGCATTTAACCAATAATATATAATTCTATTATAATATTATCTTTAAGAGACCTAACTTGAATACATAATTATTTCCCTTACGAAGATAACCATCCTATATAAGGTACTCATTATGAATAGTACTTGTTTCACTCAATGAATTCCTATGTTGCTCAACTATCTTTCCAAAATTTAGATAAGTATCATATAATTCTTTAACAACATCAAATATAACTACTTCACTCACCATAATAGTTAATAGTGTCACTCTCCTACTCAAAGCATCAGCTCCCTAATTCTATTTTCATAATTTATGCTTCAAAACAAAAGTATATCTTTATCAGAGAGACACCTAGTTTGCATGCCTACTATTTAATTTATTTTCAGTGTTTACATACTTCAAAGACTCATGATATGTAAATAGGATAAACTCCTTAGGCACTAGATAATGCCTCCAATGTATTATTTCTTGTATAATGACATAGAATTAAACATCATATGTAGAATACTTATTTCTTACCTCATTAATTTCTTACTAAAATATACTATTGACCTTCCTTACTGACTAAAAATAACACTAATTCCTATATGTGAAGCATCATAATCGATCTAATATTCTTTGTTAAAATTTTGTAATGCTAAAATATGTTTTTCTATAATCTTATTCTTCAATAATTAAAAGTGTCATATTCATACATTTGTCTTGTTGAGCTAAAACTCATGTAAACTAACTAGCAGTTAAACCTAGAACCTTCCATTTGCTCTTCGAGTGCTCTACAAACTAAGCTACTAGTCCCTCTATGGCCAGCCCATTGTTGGTCTAGGTGTGGATTATTTCCAACAAACTAAGTGGTTAAGTGTAGTTTGGTAGTCTATTATTGTTATGGATAGTTATATCCTAACCAATTTTGTATTGTATAAATTCTCCTTTTGTATCAATGAATAACATCGAATCATTATTTCTCTTCATGTACATATAATTTTTTTCCTATTATGCAATTTATTATTGGTGCAATAATAATACTAAATTTTTAAATGAAATTTTTGTAAAATCTACAAAAACATGGAATATTATTACCTTTGTGATGATCTAATAAGACACAACAATTGTCTTTACCATTTTTTCATCTATTCTAATCCCATTTATTGAAACTACAAACCCTAAAAATACCAAATTATTCTATATAAACATGTACTTCTTCAAAGTTGTGTAAATCTTTTCCTTTATTAAGAATCCTAATGCCATTCTCAAATGCCTTATGTGCTCACATACAACTTTGTTCATCACTGTCATAAATGTGTTGGGTGCATTAAATAATATGAATGGCATCCCCATTCACTCATATAAGTCATTGCTAGCATTAAATGTTGTTTCTCATTCATCTCCTCCACAAATTTGAATATGATAATATCTAATATTTAGATAAATCTTACTAAATTACTTTGCTCTTGAAATCACATCCATCATAGCATCTAAACAAGGTATATGAAATATGTATTTGATAGTTATTTTATTGATTTATCTCCTATCCACATACATCTTGCATGTCCCATCTTTATTTGGAATAACAATGTTGGTGTTGCACATGGACTCATATTATCCCTTACAACACCCTTTCTCACTAAATCAGTAATCTATTTATTCAATTATAGATGTTATGTTGGGTGTATCCTATAAGCTATTTAATTGGATAGAGTTGATCCTAGAATCAAATCAATATGGTGTTGAATGTCTCTCTCTAATGGTAAACCATTTAATAACTCATCAAGTATAACATCTACATATTATTTCAATACTTCTTATACTTTTATAATTATTGGCACCACTTTTTTGTCTTCTTTCTTTACTATTAATGCATAATAACCACCTGTCATATTCATATATTTGATAACTTTTTTTTATGGAAAACATGCTTTCTATTTATTCTTTTTCTTTAAGATGTAATAAAACTACCTTTATACTACCTTTCTATAAATCATGAATTGTTTTTATCATTTTATCATGGCCTTTCCAACAACACATGACATACATCCATTAGAATAACATCTCACTATATTTCATCTCTATGAGTTTTTTATATAGAAAACTTTATTTAATACATTTTATATACTATAACTTCACTCCCTTTCTTAAACCATGAAATATAATAAGGATAGAGATTTTTTTCACACTATAATCCTAGTCTTTCTACCATTTTTTTAGATACGATGTTTTCACAACTACCACCATCAACAATTATTTTGCATATCTTACCTCCTAAAGTACAAGTTGTTAAGAAAATATTTTTATGCAGCCATGAATCACCACCTTATTTATTTTATACTTTTTATTTCTTTGTATCTATCATTTTTCTCCTCATCATGAGATTTTTTATATGTTTGTTGATGTAACTTATTTATTTTTTAATTCTATTTTAGCCTCCACCAAATTTACTCTAGGGAAATCCTCTTACCTCATTTCTTGTTCATGATAGTGTGGACACTCAAATATTTTATGCCCTTCTTCTATACATTTGTAACAAACATAAGAACTATGTTGATTTGGAAACCACCCTCTGGCACCACCATGGCCTCATCCTCTCTGAAATTCTCTTCCTTTTTGTTGATGTTGAAATCCTTATCTATTATCTTATTTCTTTTCTACACCATAGGTAGATCTTCCTCTAGTGAAATTAAATCCACCTCATCCCCTAATGCTAATACCCTAGTTGATCTTTTGAAAATCTGTTTATTTTTTTTTTCTTATATCTTCAAAGATAATTGATAATCCTTCTCCATACAAAGTATTTTATGCATTCTCAATTCGTCTTGAATAAAGAACTTCAAACCATTCACATACCTTGAAACCACTTGTACTTTTATTTTATCGTACTCTACTCATATGTAAAACTTGTAAAACTCAACTATATACTCTTATATACTATGATCATTTTACCTTAAATTCTAGAATCTTTTGTATAATGTTTATGCATAATCCAAAAGAAGAAATTTATCCCTCAGTTTATTCTCCATATTTTTCCACATGTTGATCTTCTCTTTACCTTTTCTCTTTCTCTATTTATACAAGTGATTCTACCAAATCAATGCATGACCCTTCAATTTCATGTATGCAAAATTTACTTTTTTTTCCTTCTCTTAGGGTTTTTTATTCAAAAAACATCTCCATGTTGTTAATTTAATTATTAACTCCTCTAGTTTTAAATTGTATCCATTATCTAGAATGTCAACATTGATTCCTTTATTCCTTCCCTCTAAACCCTGATTCCACATTATAGATAACACATGCCATCTATCAAATTATCTTAAATGATAGTGATATTAAGGCAACAATTTATTTTTTAAATCAACCAAACATTATGTTTTCAAAATATTTAATTATTTCTCTAAAACCATTGATTTATAGATCCATGGTTAAAACTAATTATTTTCATCCAAGAGTTTCAAACATTATGTTTTTGGGAAATTGATATGTGGATCAAACTAAGAGCACCAGTTGATTTTATATGCTTTTGGAAAATCATTGAGTTTAGCATAAATTCTTAGTGAAAAATTTCATGCACCATTAATATAAGAAATCCATAATAGGGTTAGATTTTAATTGGTTTTGAAATTAAAAGGGCATATAACTACCAAACCTTTCCTATAAAATCCATTGTAATAATAGAGATATAATAGAAAAGACTATGGGGAAAAGGACTAAACATTATTAATTTATCAATTTTGACAAATTAATAGACACTGAACAAGTGTATGTCATTTATGCATAAATTAATTATGAGAAGCATGCCCTAGAATACCAAGTAATATTTCTCACTACGATTTTCACTGTGCATAAAAATTGCCTAAGCAAAGTTCATATGTAAGATGATCCCAACCTTAAATTGCTCCAACTAATAAAATGAATTTTATTAAACAGGTTTGCATGCCCTTTCAATGGCCTCACAATTTTAACATATGGAAAGAAAGTAGACAAAATATATATTAAAATGACAATAATAAAAATAATAAAAAACATCTTTTTTATTAAAAAGTGTATTTTTTATATAAAAATATATAGTACAGTGTTAGTGATATAAAAATTACAGGTGGAAAAGACACACCCTGAAAGCAAAGCCTCACTAGGCAGCCAAGCCAAGAAAATAAAAGAATAGTAAAAAATCATAGATGGCCAAACCTCGTATCTACTATAAGGCCCTTTTTCCCCTTATTTTAAACATCAATCCAGGCCTCTTAATGACCAATATCCAACAAACTAAAAATAACCATAAGAAGCTCAAGATTATGATGAGGATCAAAAAGGGGATGATCCTTATCAAATTCATAAGTTTTAGATTCATGTGATCTCTTGATACCTCACCTTGTAGCATTATGTGTAAGTGTTATTTAGTAAGAGGAATCTACCACATTCAATTCTCCAATAACCTATGAACCATCTTGATCCTTTGTGCCATATTTAAAAATCTCTATGTCCTTGTTTGAAAAAGTGTGCTCCTATGGTTGTCAGCCTTTAGGATGAGAAGACTGGTCTTTTTTTCTTTTTTTTTGGCTTGCCTACATATGGATAGACCACCTGGAGATGGCTAGTTTGGTGGAAAAAATGACACATAAAGGCAATGTTTTCATAATCTATGGTTTGGATTTGAATGAGGTTTTCATGTTTCAAATGGATTCTATCTAGGAGACCTTTTCTAAGGTCCACTTCCAAAACATATATAGGTATAGTTAAACACCCCTTTCATAGACCACTCACTATCCACCTTGATGAATTTTCCAACTAAGTTATAAATGGATTCACATAATAAAGAGTGCCAAAAGGGAAGGGGAGGTTTGGGAGTTGAACCCAAATTGACATTTTGGAAACCACCTCAATTATTAAGGGATCAAAGTTAAATAATTAGGGGTTAACAAAGAGCTTAGCTCTTCCCTAAAACCAATGCCTATCCCTCCAACCTCCCTGATAATTGTTAGGTTTAAAAAACTAAACTATGAAAAAACCTTTAGAACATAAATGGATAATGCATTCAATGGTCTAGGTAGCATAGACCCATTGATGTAAATCCTCTAACCAAGGCTATAATCCATTAAACCTAAAAATCATTGCATAATCTTTAAATTCAGAAATCAACCTAATTACCTTAGGAAGAGATATCTCCAATGTAGGCATTTCAACTCACTTCTCCACATTATACAAACTGGGAGAAACTGAAGGGGAAGTTGAATAATATTTAGGATGAGTCGCATCTTTGAAGGAATATCTAGAGTTTTATTTCAAGAGCCACTAGTGATATAAAATAGAGATGTCATATTGCATGTTAGGGGGAAGAAGGCCATCGATCATACTAAAAACCTACTACAAATCATAGCTACCATTGCAGCCCTTTGCTCCCCTACTTGGGTTTTCATCACCCCTTTCATTTTTATCAAATTATATATATATATATATATATATATATATATATATATATATATATATATATATATATATATATATATATATATATATATATATATATATATATATCTCTTCTTGAGATCCTAACACCATAAAAATATTACCTACAAAATGTATAAAATGGATTATTACTTAGCCATAATTAAAGAGTTGGCCTTGCCTTATAAGTGTCCCTCCTTGCCCTGTAAATTCCTAAAATAAAAAAAAATAAATGAAAGTACAGAACGACAAAGATAGTATTTTATTATTTTTTAGAATTGACTTAATACTATCCCTTGGGTTGTGGTGTGATGGTTAAAATGGATGCATTGGCATAGTGGTGACCTATGTTTAAATCCCACTGGTAACTATAGTAATGGACATATATTATAATTAGGTAACCAATAGTAAGAAACATTTACTAACGACGAATATTAGATCCCCACTTGTGTTCCAATAAATTAGGTAACTTAAATTAAGGAACACATATTAATGATAAAGATAGGAACCCCACTTATGTTGTAGTAATTAGGTGACCTACAATAAGAAACATACATTGATGAGTTGGTATAGTCGAAGTACCAAAACTAGAACTCCCTTATGTTTCAGTTTGGGTGTGGGTCTGCAAACCTCACAATTATCATGTATCGAAAAAGACAATATTCTAATAAACTAAAATAGAATACATAATATAATTCCATACATATAAAAGCTTAACATGCCACATTGTTACTTATACAAGTATGACACAAATATAATTTAATTATTTACTGTAATTATTTTATAGACAACTCTACAGTGATTAAAAGAAATCATATTGTGGTCAATGTTGCATTGACCACACTAAAATACTTGTAAAATTATAATATAAAAATAAAAATTGTTATCATTGATAATTTTGATGATGGTTGAAAGTGTTTTAAATTAATTGGTGAACACCATAACATAAATAAGGCCTAAGAATATATATACAATGCCAAATAATATCCATGATGTAAATATTTCAAATATGTGATATAGATAAATAAATTAAAATTAATTATAAAATATATTTTAAATAAAATAAAAATATATATTACTTTTAATTAATATTATAATATAAAAATATTATATAATTAATTTTAAAATTGAAAAAAATATGCATATAAAATTTTAATATCTATTTTTTTTTTCCAAACTATCAATAATGTGGATAAATATTTTAAATAAAATATATAATTTTAATGTACTTATAAATATACTTATCCTCGTTTTCGTTTTTATGGTCATCATATTTAAAACTTAAAAATTTGCGTTATCCTTTTTTTTTTTTTTTGGGGGTTGATATGAACCAATTTATTATCACCGATGGACCGTGAATTTTTACTAACCAATTTATTACTATAATCGTCTTATAAATTAATATTTATTTATTAATATTAATACTACATCATTTTCCAATTCGAATTAAGTAGGTGAATATTGACCGCCTTTACTAAAGCCCTAATATTAAAACAACACTTTATATCCCTTCAACCAATTTTTGATTGCTCCCTTCCAAGAAAATAGGCACGAAGTCATCGCTAAGAAAATGGCTCCCAGGTCGCACAAATCGAGCATTGACCATTCATAAGCTTTGAAGAAGGTTGGGAGTAGAATTAAAATCCTAATAGCATGGTTGGTTTTATGAAGGGTGTTTGTTTAGATTATTTTATTTTAGGGGGTTTTATATAATTATTAAATAATTGAAATTTTATTATTTTTTTGTTTTGTTTTATTGTATATTTAAAATATTATAAGAAATTATTGAATTATATAAAATTGAATTTAATAAAATGTTCGTATCTTTGTTTATATTTTGCAAATAAATTTATAATCGGTATGAGTAAAAATCAATCAAAATACTATTTTAGTACTGGATTTTTATTTTGGTAAATTAATTATAAGAATGTTCTCATCTTTACTCAAATTTTGAAAATAAACATATAACAACGATGAATAAAGAGCATCCACATCATCAAAATCATACATAACACAACCCTCATACATGATTTATACTTTAATGGATGGATATAAAAAATCATCCTCAATTAAATTATATAATCCTTTCAATAATTTAAAAAAATTAAAAATAAAAACAATTATTATTTAAAACAAGTCTTTTCAAAACTGTACAGAAATGGATGCTATAAATCAAAACACTTGAAAAGATTTTTTCCAAAATTATTTTATAAATATGTTACAAATATTTTTTATTAAAACAATCTCCTAAATTTGCTTTACAGTTAAAATTTTAATTTTTTAAAATTCATACGACTGTTTCGCTGCGGATCTCCACCAAAGGAATCTCTACAACACCAACTGAAAATTTTCCGATAAGCCTGAACTTGAAGGTGCCTTGTAAGGCACGCCAAACTCTCAACGAAAAACAATTCACATTCAACATTCCTAAGTTCTGACTGCAATTTCGTCGGTTCCGTTTAGTCTCACCCCGTTCATGTCGTCACTTGCTTGGAATTTACTGCGGAGGGAGGCTGTCAATGGCAATGGCATTCCTGGTTTGACCTCAGACCTAATCTAAAGTCCACACGATACTGACATGTGCGTGACAAATCTCTCTAATTTCTTCCTATACCGCGTGGAAGTGCGTCGGCATTAAATTATTTTCGAAAATAGGAGCATTAAATGAGGTACGAAGGTCGGTCGGTATATGCGGAAAGTGCCGGTCGCCGCCACATCTTAAATTTTGCGCCGCCCGCCTTTCGAAGTTAGACTTTAGTTATTTCAATAGGGAAACACACGTACCTAGACTTTAGTCATAGGTGCAGTTGTTAATTTGTCAAACTTCAAGCGATTTTCGTGTTGGTAAGAGTCATATCGAACCAGGCCGGCAATCTTACCCACTCAATTTTCCAGCCTATATAACTCTTTCCTCCATCATCGCTCTCTCAAACATCTTCCTTCCAAGCTTAATTTATTCAACTTTTTTCTTTACTGCGCTTCGATCGCATGATAGCTGTGAAAATGTTGGGAAGTCTGCTATGTTTGGCTCTGCTTCTTGTTGGATTGGAACGGTCCAGCGGAGCAAGACTGCTGTTTGGCGCCCCACAAAATCCTTCATCATTCGATACAAAGCTCGAATCTGTAGTGGCGGTCGCCACTACAGCAGCTGTGAAAGACGTCGCAGAGAATCATAGAGTGGCGTGCGAGGGGGCTGAGATGAAACCCTGGAGCGGCTCTGCACAGAAAGCCACAGACGACGACGACGACGACAACGTGACGTTCAGGTTTAACAAGGGTCGAACCCGTGATATTGCGAAGAAAGAGTCGGATGTGGTGTACAATGTTCTGCAAAAGGGGGGAGTACCGCCTTCCGGGCCGAGTCCCGGAGGAAATGCAGGGGTCGATGGGCAGCGGCTTTCCCGATCCACCCACAGCACACCGGTGGGTCACATGCAGATTGGACTCGGGAAGAAACGGGATCTGGGATCTACTCCAAGCCCAGGAGACGGTAACTAGACCCTAACATACAACTTAACAGATCACAGTCAGCAAATTCGTCGGGATCCTCTTACAACGCAGAGAGGACAATGAAGCCTGAAATCTATACACACAGGAAACAGTACAGAAATTATTCTTTAGTTATTTTCCAAAGGAATTGTAAATTTACACAGTAAATTTCAATTAATCAATTATTAAGAGCGTGTAATCGTCTTCTTATATGTAATTATTAAGATTTCTCAAGTTTCTATAGTTCATAGAATAATCTTTTCGTACACGGCTTCTGCGAATCATTTGTGTTGTATCACGGTGACTCAAAATTTGAATTAAAAAAATTGTATATACAGATCATTTTGGAAAACAATTTTTTTAATATAGTGGAATTTTATGTTGAAATTTCAGCGTGGTATTTGATGTGGTTTGTAGCTTTAGATTGATTGAAATTTATAATATATATATATATATGATAGAAAAATATTATGGAATTGAAAGCACTATATCTTAGTCGGCTATCTCTAACGTGAGACGGGCGGTAACGTGGACCCAAAAATTATGTAGCAAGAGCTCAACTATCTCTATGATGTGTTGGAATTGAACGTACACAATTATGCACTTTAATATAATCATGCATTTTACTATGAGGAAAATGAGGGTTTGGATTGCAAATTTATTTATAGATAATTTTTAGTTAATATTAATTATTGATTTTATATGTATATTTGGTATGTTTTTTATAATCTTTTGATTTATTTTGGAATATTTAATAAGAGAGATGTATGATAAAAAAAAATGATTAATGTGAGATCATAAATTTATTATATTGTTATTGTTTGTTTTCAAAATTTTATATGTATAAAAGACATTTTTTTAAAAAGTTGCAATGTAAATTTCATTCCTCTGACTATGAAATGGGAAGTTCAATATATTATAAGAAAAACAAAGAATGTTTATTGTATTCATTTAGGACTACATCTTATGTCTATCTTAGGCCCAAGTTAATAGTTTGTAGTTGTTTTTTAATAAAAAAAAAATTCTTATGTAATGCTTTTATGTTTTTTTTTAAAGTTACGGGAGATCACCTCTTCTTGGTTAATGGAACCAGAGTGAGGGAGACCTTTTGTGGTTCAAATTTGAAACTATCATCATTAGGTTAAGTGTTAGAGACCTCTGATGGTTTGAATTTAGAAATATCATCATCAGATTAGCGAACACTCAAGAGATTCATGTTAGTCTACTCCGTTTATGTAATGTTCCCTCTTTCCTAAGAGATATCGTAGAGTTTTGGGTTAGCCTATTCCAACATTTCCATAGGCTAACAATGGAGTTAAGGGAATGATTTGCTAGGCAATTATGATTTGTACCATGGAGGAGTTTTATTTTCGACAAGGTGACTTAATGAATTTTTACAGAGTTATTTTATAAATTCATTTTTATAAATTTACTTTATGAGAAAAATAGAAACAATTATAATAGTGACTTTATGTTATAATTTTATGTTGAGGAAAAAATAAAAATTAGAAAATAAAAATGAATTAATTTCCTCCATAATGAGATGCCACCCTTGGGGGTTCTAGAGTTTTCTAAAAGTTAGAATTAATTGGATTTTGAAGTCCAAACTTGTTATGGAGGTTTATAAAAGGTCACTCTACCACATAAAGGGATTATCATGTGATTTTATGATACTTGATATTTCTTCATTGTTGAGTTGGTTCATACTTACTTATTAGCTTATTCTAAGGACAAAACCCCTTGGAATCATGGATTAGAGGAAAACCCAATACTAATTTGGTTGAGAGGGATCCATACGGAGTTTCTATTTGTGGTTAATTGTAGTTTATAGCCAAGGAGGAAGAGTTTACTTACAGATTTGAATTATTATTTTATGGCAGCCTAGGGTTTCATACCCATTTTCTAAGATTTGAGGATTTGGAATAGAATTTGATTTTACTTGAATTTTCTCAAGGTGGGTGACTTACTTTGAGGATATTGGGTATCCAAATCAAGTGGTATTATAAATTTTGGAGGTGTTATTAATTAGATATGGAAAATTTTCCATCTTGGATGCCTAGGGTTTGACAAGGAAGTTGTAGATTGGATCAGCTTCTTAAGGATCATTTCTAGTTTATCTATAGCAAGGGTTTGAGGAATATTTTGGCACCATTTTTAAACATTTTTACTATAGTGGTTTGTGCCTCTAATTTTGAAGCCAATTGATCCATATTGGAGGTTATTGTGACATCTTGAATGCTAAAAATTTATATCAGTTGTTGCAGATCTGATATCTTTCATACTTCAGTTGTAATCATCATTACATGTACATTTTCCAAGATGTAATAACACCTATGCATTTGATTATGTAGTGTTGATGGTTATATTTTATTCTCTTTTGAAAATCAATCAATATACTTTCATTGTTGTAAGAAATTAGTACTAGTTTAAGTCTGATTTAATTTCATTTCAAGAAAGAATAAGGTTCATATTGTGTCCATTATTGGTTTATGTTGATAGTGTTGTTTGGCATCATATTTGTTCATTGGTTTATCATTAATTCAACAATAAAACCCATTTATATTCATAAATTAGAATTCAGTCCCATTGCATGTGATATGTTTGATGAAATGTCAAATAACTCTAGTTGGAAAAATCAAGGTAGATTAGGGAAGGATTCTTTCAGTGGTATTAGAGCCATGATCTTGCCAGCCTATTGTGTAAAGATCGGTTGTTTGTACTTTAGTTGGGTTTGAGTTGTAGTTGTGGACAACAAGATGGGAACTACAGGGAAGTTGTCTAACATGGTCCAAATGTTGAGGGACTTTCACCATTCACAACAAAAGGTGCTTCAAAAATTATAGCATGTTGAAAATTCACTTTGAAAGAAAATTAGACACACTAGTGATTTGTCTCCATATAATAGAACAATTATGGTCAGCCATGATAAATATCTCTCTCTTCCTCAAGAGATACAAGACATACTTTCATACACATAATTTTTGGGTATACTAGATGAGGATGAATATGACTTGATGTTTTCAAGTCCATACCAGTAGCAAGAAAAGAAATAAAGCATTGGTTAAAGTGAAGTGTTAAATATCCAAGAATCAAGAAAGGAAGAGGAATCACTTGTTTGTAATTTACAGCGTACAAGTGATCATAATCAATGCAGAAATTAGTCATCACGTGGGAGTCCTAAAGAAGAAATAATGTTGGATCAAGAGGAGACACATGACACACCATTGATTCATCATGTTGATCATGAAATTGAAAAGATTACAATCATTGATCAGCCCATTAGAGATGTTGAAAATATGACACCAAAATATGACACCTATTCTGATTGTTGCAACAACATTCCTAATCATGAGGTAACATCCATATCACATGTAGATGATGGTATTGTAGAGTCTTCTAATATTGGTATTCAAGGTTTGGGTGTTAAAGATGAATTATGTATAGTGGATTTATGCCACAACATTCTAATTTTGTATATCAGACCTTGGAAGATGTGAACAAGACTCAAGTCTTGTATAACTATTGGCTACAAAGAGCCAAGAAGGCTAAGTTAGTGGTTGCACATGAGAAACAACACCTTTAACAAGTCAAATAATGATGCATTCAGTTAGATAATTCAAGGCAACAAAGAGAATAATACATTACATCATTTTTTCTTCCAAGGGAAGAATTCATTCAAGTTGAGCATGCATCTACGTATGCTCAAGATGTGTTTAATGAAGATGATAAAGCAACTACTCTCAGTAAAAAATTAAATCTATCCAATGAAGTTTCTAAGACTGTTAGCCTCCTTGAGGACACTAGTAGAATGAACATAAATGATAAGGTTGTTGAAAAAAAGCATGATGAAGGTGAGTACATTGAAGCTTCCAAATCAACTTATAATGGTGAATTCGTATCTCATTTCAGTGATGGTATTTCAGATGTGTATTAATTTGACTCCCAATCCAAACCTACAGAGAGAAGTTTACATGAGGATTTCAATATTGGTGACTTGGAGAGTGAGTTATTTAAATAAGCCATCACACATGAGGTATCTCCTATTTATGTTAACAAAAGTAAATTGTGGGATCCAGATATGGTGTGTGATTAAGAGGTGAATCCAACTGAATTATCTAATGGGCCATCTGAGATCACTGATCAGTTACTTCTTATAGTGGACTATTGTGGATTAGATCAACATGAGATATTGGTTGGCCTTGTGGGGTTACCACGACAGAGGGAGTACTATGGTGGTCTACAGTTTGATGGGGTGAATACCATTGATGTTTAATTTTCAAGTTGCATGAAATACACTCTCAGTTGGAACCATACGAAAATCAAAGTATCGTAGTGTCAGCATGGTGGAGTCACTGTTTGGGTTGGTATCTATGCACAAGATGCTTATTTTCAGGGGTTATTGGTGACTAATGAAGGTACAACTTGCAACTATAGGATAGTTGTCAAGACAAGTAATACACTTAGTTTTCAGCTGGGTACAACTCTTGGACCAGTACTTGATGATGACAGTCCTAATTTTTTTATTATGAAAATCACTCCATTACCCTCACATAACCATGAGGTGATAGATGAATTAGATGCGGATGATCTTGAAGATACTTAAGATGTGATGACTAAACATGAGATAGCTATTTTGGATTCAAGTTGCAAACAATCTAATTTTTCATATCATAACATGGAAGGAACTCAAAGATTGTGTGATGAATGGTTTCAAAGAGCTAAGGAAGCAAGGTTGATTGCTTACCAAGCAAGTCAACACCTACAAGAGATCAAGGAACATCCCAAATAGCTAGATCAAGCAAAGGAACAACAAAGATCTTACTTTATATCTCTACTGCTTCCAAGGGAATAATACATAATGATGGAGCAAACAAAGGAGACTCTTAATGAAATCAAGGAGGAAGAGTATGTAGATTTAGAGAGGTATGACTTTGTTCATGTACCTAATTTGCATCATGAATTACCTTTATTTGAGAGTGGACCAACCACTAATGATGGAAGTTTACACAGAGTCATAAGTGGTTCAATTTGTGTAAATGCAAATGATTTATATCATAAGGTTCATGCATCACTTTGTTTGGAGTTGAGTTTGGCAAAGAGTGAAGTCATGAAGATAAATGGGATCTATACACATGGGGATTTTTCTTACATCCATGGGACATAAATTATAGAACATAACACTCTTGATTTTCCATTGAAGACATCCTTTGGACCTGCACTAATGAATGAGCATTCATTAATAGAAGGAGAGGTGAAGGAAGGCAGTATTAAAAGGCATAACAAAAATTATAATTTTCTAATTTTAGACAATAATCCTTCACTTTTGTATAATCAAGATTGTTCAAGGCACAACATACACTTGGATTGCATGATGGAGCACACACCTAGTGGATCAACCACTAGTAGTATACCTACAAGTATAGATGGAGACATTGGTGATTCATATTTGGTTGAGCCTTTGGTCATTCATGGAGAAACTGAGGAGTTTACTTATAATGAGATATAATTCCATCATGTTGATGACTCTTGGGTAGAGTATGTAGTTGCTCTATTCCCTATATTTGTGATGCATGCCATAGAGACACGTGCATGTATTGGGCATAATTTGGAGGTGAAGTGGAACTATGGCATTAGATATGGAGTTCAGAAAGTTTGCATAGATGTACTAGCCCTATTTCATGAGGACTATCTTCATAATTTGATAGGAGATGGCTGTCCTACTATATTATTCATGGATATCCTGTAAGACATTTGGAGGACAACAGTAGTTTAGGTACTTTAGAGAGGTTTTGATCATCTCTTCATCATTAGAGGATGGTGTATGGATGATGCTCTATCACCATATGGCATTGGTGATAACATTGACATTCTTTTGGGTCACATTTTCTATTGGGAAGCTGTTGTTCAGTTCTCTACTAGCAACCCACTAGGAGTGACTACATATTTTCTTGCACTTGTGAGGAGTACTCTACATAGCCATGAGAGGTCTACAGAGGTTGGAGAATTTTTTGGTGTTTCTAGTACATTGGGACACTTTGATCTCTACATAACCACTAGATTTGATTTAGATATGATGAACTTTACCATTCATGGAGGGCTCAATGAGTATGCTTATGTTTTGACATCCTACTATTATGATGATGCTTTGGTCATTGGATCACGAGAGGGTAGAGTGCATTTTTGGTCTACAGATGTAATCAAAATGGTGCAGCATTCACATGCTAGAGTTTTCATGAGATGGATTTGGAATCTAGGTGGTGGTATGCGATTGCTTGAGGGCAAGCAATCCCTAGAAGGGAGGACTGTAATGTCCCCTCTTTCCTGAGAGATATCATAGAGTTTTGGGTTAGCCTATTCCAACATTTGTATAGGCTTACAATGGAGTTAAGGGAATGATTTGCTAGGCAATTATGATTTATACCATGGAGGAGTTTTATTTTTGACAAGGTGACTCAATGACTTTTTACAAAGTTATTTTATAAAGTCATTTTTATAAAGTTACTTTATGAGAAAAATAGAAAAGATTATAAAAGTCACTTTATGTTATAATTTTATGTTGAGGAAAAAGTAAAAATTAAAAAATAAAAATAAATTAATTTCCCCCAAAATGAGACACCGCCCTTGGAGGTTCTAGAGTTTTCTAAAAATTAGAATTAATTGGATTTTGAAACTTATTATAGAGGTTTGTAAAAGGTCACTCTACCACATCAAGGGATTATCATGTGATTTTATATAGGGTATATTGGGTATCCAAATCAAGTGGTATTATAAATTTTGGAGGTGTCATTAATTAGATATGGAAAATTTGCCATCTCAGACACCTAAGGTTTGATAAGAGAGTTGCAGATTGGATTAGCTTCTTGAGGATCATTTCTAGTTTATTTATGGCAAGGGTTTGAGGAATATTTTGGAACCTTTTTTCTACATTTTTATTATAGTGGTTTGTGCCTCCAATTTTTAAGCCAATTGATTAATATTGGAGGTTATTATGACATCTTGAAGGCTGAAAATTTATATCAGTTGTTGCAAATCTGATATCTTTCATACTTCAGTTGTAATCATCATTACATGTACATTTTCCAAGCTATAATAACACCTATGCATTTGGGTATGTAGTGTTGATGGTTATATTGCATTCTCTTTTGAAAATCAATCAATATACTTTCACTTTTGTAAGAAATCAGTACTAGTTTAAGTCTGATTTAATTTTAGTTCAAGAAAGAATAAGGATCATATTGTGTTCATTATTGGGTTATGCTTGATAGTGTTGTTTGGCATCATATTTGTTCATTGGTTTATCATAAATGCAACAATAAAATCTATTTATATTCATAAATCAGAATTCAGTCCCATTGCATGTGATATGTTTGATGAAATGTCAAATAATTCTAGTTGAAAAAATCAACGCCGATTAGCAAAAGGTTCTTTCACTTTACCTTAATAACAATGTTTATATTTAAAATTTTAAACCTAAATCTTTTCTTGATAAACGAATAAAACTTACTAATCCACTCTACATTTAAAACTTACAATATACCATATATACAACCCCAACAATAACTTAATCAATCACCCAAAATATTTCATCTCATTGACAAGTGCAAAGCATAATGACACCAAAAAGACCAAAAATCTCTTTGTGATCACCATGCTGCGCAATAAGACTCTAAAGTCAAACAAGTTAAGAGCATATTCAAATTTTATTGAATGAATTTTATTCTTTTTGAAAGCCAATTTATGAAAGAATAAGTATTTACAGGTTCTTAGCTGTCGGCGACTCGGTAAGAATAAACATCCTTCCAGATAAAATAATAAGTAAACTACACACAACCTTTCTCGGCTAGTGAGGATCGACTAATGACCGCCTCCTGCGCTGGGAGTAGACTTGAGGTGGTCTAATGACCCACTACAACACTCTGCCCGCGCGATTTGGAGAATTGCTGCTCGATGATGATGGCGTTTCCCCTTTGACCCGGCCCGGAGGGCGATATTTTCCCCTTGGGCAGAACATTGTACACCACCTCATATTCTTTCTCTGCAACGCCACCAATTCGATTCTCCTTAAACATGAACGTTAATATTTTGTTATCATTCATTTCAGCCTCTTCGCACGGTAGCACAGTTCTGTCTGCACCCACCACGGCCACATTGAGGTGAGGATCGAAGGCGTACGGATTTTCTGGGCCGGAAAATAACAAATCATTCGTCTCCAGCAGTTGTCTCGCTCCTCTGGTCGGCTGGAATCCTTCGATAATCAAACATAACAACAGCGTTATCAACTTTTTCATATGCAGCCTCTTCAACCATTATATTCTGGTGGGATTTCTGAAAAGAGAGAAATGAATTAGGTCGACTGTAACGGATCTTTGCTAGTTGCTTCGTTCATCTAGACTTTAAAGCTCGATTTCGGATTTGAAGATTTAACCATTCACACGGCGACAAGGGACAAATAATCTATAAAATTGTGGTAGCTTGGCCACAAATCAAATGAAAAATAGTTTTTGGAATTTGGAATTGGTGTTTAACTGAAAACGCGTGCGGCAACCCGCAAAAATGAGTTCCACGTGTCAAAGTCTTGATTGCTATGTAACCCTGCTATATTCGTCCACGGGATAGGTAAGGCGTGCTGCACAAGCCTCATTAAAAGTCAATCCCAGATTCCCCCTGCATCAAGAGCCACGGTTAGGGGATCAGGGTAGGGGAAATGAATTAATTATTAAATTACTAATTAGGGTTAGTCAATTTCAGATTTTAATTTGATCATGAGTTATGATTAGCGAAAAAAAAAAAATTGATTGTTAGATCACGAGTTATTGTTAAGAGAAAGGGATTGATTATTGGATAAAGTTTGATAGTTGTGATAAAAGTTGTGAAGGTATTTTCTTATTATAATTTAATGATAATTATTAGTCCTAGAGGGAACTATACCTTTCCATTTGCTTATGTGGGATCGAGTTCATTTTGCTTTGCACTATCGCTTTCACCATGATAACCGTATATGCGATATCATCGGTTATAGATGGAAAATGAAACCTTTTTGCCTGAGTACCTTTGGGTTCATGCATTTTATGGCACTCTATGCACTTAGGCTAGAGCATGGTATGTCCATGAAGAGCACCATCTAGGCATGAGTTCTTGGTGTCTACTTAAGAGTAATATGATTGTAGCACTGTCATATTCATCCCCACGTATGGATTTATCCCTTACAGTACAAGCCATGCATCAGGGTATTGTAGGTGACCTGACCCCAATTGAAGATCAGATCAGATGCATACATGGTGTGCGAGAAGAGGGCTTGATTATTTTTCATGACCTTGATGAGCAAACATCCTCTTCATTGCGTAAATCTGCATTTGACCATGCACTAAGAGAATGAATTCACAAGGGTAAGTAGAAAGTCATGTACCAGGTTGATGAAGGTGTTGAATTTGATGTACCTGACCAGTTGCTTGATCATTTGGGTTTGCACACAGAGTATGGTGCAAACAATGTTCATGATACCATCTAAGATGAACAACACCCATACTTAGAGCCACTCTAGACTATTCAATGCAATATTAGCATAGAGGAAACACCCAATATTGATATAGTGGGGGGTTACTGGTCTGATACCAAGAACTCTAAGGTATTTGAGCTATTGAAAGAGTATTAAGATGTCTTCCCATGGAACTATAACAAAATGAAGGGTGTGCATTCTTCTTTAGGTAAAATGCACATAAAGTTGGTAAAAGGGGCTTGACCTCTCAGAAAGAGGCCTTATTAGATGAATCCCAACTTGAGTGTTCAAGTCAAATAAGAAATCGATAACATGTTATGCATGGGAATCATTACTCCTATTGATGACTCTAAGTGGGTGAGTCCCATGGTTATAAGTATCAAGAAGGATGGATGCATTCCAATTTGCATGGATTACCAAGAACTTAAAGCTACTTGTGTTACCAACCCCTTTCTAACACTTTTCAATCAAGAGAAACTTGAAGGAGTTATTGGGTGTGAAATCTATACATTTACGAATGGATTCAATAGGAACCATCGAGTTCCGATCATAGTAGAGGATAAGCCCAAGACTACATTTGTAATAAAGTGGGGATCCTTTGCTTACAATGTAATGCCATTTGGGTTGAAGAATGCTTATGTTGTGTTCTCCCAGATTGCAATTAAATCTTTTAAGGACTTTATTCATAAGTTCCTTCAAGTTTAGCTTGATGAATAGATTGTTTATGTCTTAATGTGGGACCATTGTTCAAATCTTTGACTAATGCTTGAGAACTATTGAAACCTTCATATTTCCCTAATTCTGAGAAATGTTTGCTTTCTACACCCTTTGGCATTCTACATGGTCATGTCATATGTCGTGATGGACTTTTAGTGGACCCTTCTGAAATTGTTGTTATAATTTTACTTCTAGCACTGACCAACCAAAGAGAGGTCCATGCCTTCTTAGGGCATACTGGATATTATAGAAAGTTTATTCATGGATATCCTAGGTTTGTTGCACCTCTAAAGGAGTTAATTGAAAAAATGGTCAATATTTCTAGACTAGTGATCACTAGCAAGCCTTTATTACACTCAAAGATAAACTTCTCACCACACCTATTCTCTATATTTCATACTAGACAAAGTCTTTTCACATCCATGTCGATGCCTTTAGCATGGTGATCAGTGTTATCCTTTCTCAACCTAGTGAGGGTAATTTGGACCACCCTATCTATTTTTAAAGTCAAAAGCTTACTCTGATTGAACAAAACTACATGACTACAGAGCATGAAGCATTGTCTATGGTCTATGCCCTCCAAAAATTCCATTTGTACCTACTGGAAAATTATTTTATCTTCTTCACAAATCATGAGGCATTAATGTACTTAATAAACAAACTAGTACTACATGGGTGCATTTGCCAGTGGATTGTGTTGTTTCAAGAGTTTTAGTTTTTAGTAATGGTCATGTCAAGTAAGGCCAAATATAGTCTAGATCATCTCTCACATATTAAACCTGGTAAACTGACATGAACCATAGAAGATGAATTGCTTGGGATGCACCTATTCCACATCATGCACATGCCTAAGGATTTGGAAGATATCATCACCTTTTTGAATACAGGTTCAACACTAGCTCACCTCAACACTCCAAAAAATAAATACCTCATTGTTCATGCCACCCTATTGCATCTTATAGTGGGAGATATTTATAAGCTTGGTTGGATGAATTACTATGATGTTGCATCATGTAACATGAAAACGTTGAGGTACTTTAGGAAGTGCTTGAAGGTGTTGCTGGAGGATACTATGCCAGTGAATCTACAACACATAAGATCCTTTTGGTTGGCTTATGGTGGCCTACTTTTTTAAGGATGCTAAGACTTATGCACACAAGTGAAACATTTGCTAGCACATGGGAAAGCTGAACAAACATGATGTGATGCCCCTTCATCCTATCTTATTATAAGATCCCTTCAAAAAGTGGGCCATTAATTTTGTCAGCGTCATCAACCCAGTAGGGAGGTGTATTGGTGCACGCTATGCTATCATTGCTACTAACTATCTTACTCATTAGATTGAAGTTGCACTGATAAGGGATTTTACCATACCATTGATACAAGATTTATTTTGGAGAACATCATTACATGGTTCAGATGTCCATTGAGTTTGACTAGTGACCAAGGTACCCATTTCCTTAACAAGACTATCCATATCCTCTTGATGGAGTTCATGATGATGCACCATAAGACAACACCATATCATCCTTAGGCCAATGGTACAGTTGAGGTGTTCAACAAGATATTGGGTAATATATTTACCAATATATGTAATATTAGATGCACTGACTAAGATGATCTTTTGTCTATAGTATTATGGGCCTATCAAACCACTTACGAGGGCTTTAATAAGAGCACACCATACAATCTTGGGTTCATTACCAAAGCAATTCTTCTAGTTGAATTTCTTGTTCCTTCTCTTCACATTATGTGCATTGTTTGACTTGATGATGAAACATCCTTGAAGCACACCTCGATGTTGTTTTGCATCTAGATGAAACCCACTTTCTTGCACACTAGATTCAATGAGTGGAGAAACACAAACATAAAACATTGCATGATCGCCATCTAAAGAATAAGACTTTTACTCCTAGCATGTAAGTCTTCATCTATGAATCTAAGTTCACACACCACTCCAAATAGCTTTGTCTACACTAGAATGGACCCTTCATCATTCATAGTATCCATCCCACCATCGCGTGTAGGTTGAAGTGACTAGATGGCCAATTCCTTCCTAGTCACTTCAATGGTAGTTGGTTGAGATTGTACTTTTCTGAATAGTCTTTACTTTTTATAATAATAAGGCATATGCCATTGGGATTAGTATAGGATTTCCATTTTTTCAATAAGGTGTGACACTAGTTATGCACCCTTGAGTAGTTTTAGGGTCAACACTTTGGTTTTATGATTCTTTGTATTTTTGTGGAGGACCACGAACAACATTTAGTGTGGGGTAAGGGTAGAACATCTATGGAGCATTAGGATATGGTCTATGGGAATGTGTGCAGGAGCAAAGGCACATAAGTAGAAGTGTGTAAGGACAAAAGGTACTCAAGATGTGGCACATAACCAAAATCTAGATGAGGTAAAGAAATATTCCTTCCTTTGGAATGGAAAATATTCAAATTCTTTATAGTTATCATGCACTTTGAGAAAAAACGGGATGGGACTTGTAATATATATAAGGAGAGTAATGGTAATGGCAAGTGTGCCAAAACCACATTGTGGAAATATCATTATTAGCATTTATTTCATGAAGTGATGGTAGAGGAAGGGGGTAGTAAATTCAAGTTACCTCCTTGAGCCTATAAAAGGTTAAATAGGGACCATTTCACTTTTTAGTATTACTATGATTGTGAACTCACAGAGTTGAAGGAGCATATTTGAGTTGTTGTAGAATGATTTCCAAGCTTCAAGGTGAGTGAAAAGTAATGGATTCATAATATTTTCAAGTCTTACATATTGTATTAATTAAGGGGAACAAATAGAGTATTAAGAGAATTATAGGGACACATGGATTTTTCAGAGTTGTGGGTTGTATTGGTCGACGTTCGTCATTGTAGGGCATTGAAGTAGGAAAGCCAAACTAAGACAAAAAAGAACACAATATTCCTTTGGGAAGATTGGATAGTCGTATCTTAACCTTCAAGCTCTAATAAGGTGATGCAACCAAATAAAAAGGCCCAATGAAGTGAACCATTACCTGTGATACTAGAGGAAGAAGATTTTGGTGTGGGTGGTGAGAATGTTATGGTTAGAGAAGAAGTACTTGAAGATATTGAAGCGTACATGAGATATGTAGAGATAGAAATGGTGTATCAGGAAAATAAGGTGGTGTACCCTCTTCAAACTCACTAATTATTGAGGAGATGCAACACCTAGAGGCAATACTATGCACAGAGAACTAGGTGTCTAATGTGCCCACTTGAAATGTCTTTGATTTCAACCATCACCAGCTTAGAAACAAATTAGATCTACAGCTTGACTACCAAGTAGAGTGATATAACACTAGGAGTGATTTAGTTTATGACATGAATATTTTCAATACTTTAAATGATATTAGCCTCTTCTAATTATTCAATGTTCTATACTTTAGAAAACCATTTGAAGCAATGAAGTTTTTGATCTCATGGGTTTATGAGGATTATATCTATTTTTTTGGGCACTAGATGAGAATTACATTAGAATGAATAAGAAAAGTAATAAGATTGTAGTGCTCAGGTGTGGACCTTACCTATGACTTGGAGGACTAAAATGAGATAGAAAAGACTATCATGGTGCTTGAATACCAAAAACAAGGCCATGCAATGCATATCTTGAGTCTTCAAGATCCCACCCTCACAGTGGTCATGCACATCATAATGACCAAGGTTGAAGGTGGAGACAAGTGGAAAGAGGTGGATTTGGTCCACCTTTATGTTTCTCAACAAGTCACTAATAGACTCAAGTATAATTAGGGATAGTAATTCACTACCAAAATTATAAAAGATGCAAAAAAATCCCACCATCTACCCAACCAAACATTTGCATGGGGTGTATTCCTATTGTTTATGGTGTTTGATGAGATTAGTGTATGTAACTATACCTATAGAGATATATAATGGGCATACCCTATGAGAATAAGTCCTCCACATAGTGATTCAAGGCATTCACCTGCCTTGGACTCATCATCCCATCCCACAAAGTCAAAATGAAGGGATAGTATGATGAGATGAAGGAAGCCTTTGGGAAGGAGTGGCACATTCTAAAGGACTTACCTATATAGGTTGAAGACCATGCAAATTTTTTTGTTAAACAACATTTCTCCCTTGCATGCATTCAGATGGCTCCCTCTAAAGAGTTATCCACGTGGCTCAAATTAGCATGTGCTTTCATGACACTCTACCTAATGAATGATGTCAATTGGATATATAGTGTGAAGCTAGTGACTACTACTACATAAAATATTGATGCGTAGACTCATGCCCTCTACCACCTATACATATATCTAGAGAAGAAGGCATATAGGGAAAATTTGGAGTCGGATAAAACTGACATTAAAGTTTAGAAAACTTTGGTGGGTAATTATGTTCATTATTTATTATGCATGGTAAAACCCAAGAAGAAATCTTTAGGGAGTAAAGAGTGAAAAAGAAAGACACTCCATTCAGAACTAGTGATAGAGAAGAACATTAAGTTCCCATGGCATAATACCAACGCAAACACCCAATTAGAACATTCAAAAAGGCAAAGGACTACCCAAGTACCACCTAAGAAGAATCCACTAGTTAGTCAACCTAAAAGCCTAGAGCTAGCAACATAGATTTTTCCCTTGGAATAGGATATAGTGGTGCCTAAGGACAATGACATGGAAGAACAAGAAGATATTCTAAAAGGGACACCATAAAGAGATGTTACAAAAGAAGAGCAAGTCACTCCCAATTCTAAGAAGACACCTTTGCTGGTATGGCATGAAAAAACCACCTTTAAGGAGGCATAGATGTAAATTGAAGATATACTTGGTGAAAAGAGGGATGGTTCTAAAATGGTTTTGGGAATGAGTAGGCTTGACATCAGGGCTAGTCATCAAGGTAAAGACATGGATTTTGAAATACTTGAGTGAGATCCTCAAATGGGTAAGGATCCAATTGATATCTCCATTCTAATGATAGAAAAGATTGATGCAACCATAACTCTCCACACCCAGTATCAAGAGGGAGTAGCAAACATGCTTTTATATATATTCTCATTTTTCATAGGAGGATGCATCTGGTTAGACTCGATGGGAGATGTATTTCTTCCATGATATGTATAAAAAAGAACACCATTTTTAGATGCCCTCATAGCCTCATACTCCATCCAAAAGTAGTGGAATTTCTCAATACCCTTTGGGTAGATCCAAATAAACTTACCTCTATATAGGCTAGTGTAATACTCTAAAAATTGGCACATGAGGTTGCAAGGTAAAATGCCTTGACAGATTTTGATGCACAATGGGCCCAAAAGAAACATGCATAGATGGTGGTGATGTATAAGAATGATGTCAAAGCCAAGACGAAGCTAGAGGAAGATTTGGCTGAGATTAAGCATCTGTTGGAGGTAGAAATGCCTATAAAGGTAAAAACACTGAACATCTATAAGATAATTTTGAGTCAAGAACTAGTGCTCACAGTTGGAGTTCCTCTTTCTAGTGGGATACTAGACAAATTGGAGACCTTCATAGAGCTCCTATTGAAATGATTCAAAGAATAGAGAGGCCCCTAACATGAACAAACTTGGGTAAAAGAGTAGTTTGTAGAAGCTATGGAGGTGTGTAAAATAGCCTTGTATAGAGTTGGTGATACCATCCCCATTTTAGATAGGGTTTTTGAAAAGATGGTGTAGCCTAATAAAATTTTAGAAACTCAAATTTAGGTGAAATAGCTTTAGTGATAATAATTGGTTCATAACACCTTAATAATAAAAGACCACTTAGAGTGTGCCAAAGCATTTAAATATGTGGAGGTCATGGAGGAAATAATAATCACTCATAGATAAGAGATAAACTCAAACTTTATGACACTCAGAAGATAGGTTATTTCTCAGGTCACTATGCTTGAAGGCATTCATAAGGTGCTTCTACATCCCTTAAATGTTTGGAAAATAAAATAGGTAAGTATCTCAACCAACCTGAGGAGACCAAAAAGATCAAAGCAATTATCAAATAAATAAAAACCAATCTATTGAACACCTTAACCTATTTGGAATTTGTTAAGAAAAAAATCGAGCAGATTAGCCCAGAGTTTTTGGCAGAGCCTGAGAATAATGCTCAGCCTAGGATGGACTAATGGTGTAGTGTGGGGTGATGTTGGACCCCAAATTTTGTCTAAGTATTCTTTGAAATAAATAGTATAGGAGAAGCATGACATAGGAGAAGCACAACATAGGAGAGGAATGGCATGGGAGAGGCATGATGTAGAAGACCGTGGCATGAGAGTCCATGGTGTGGATAGACCAATTCATAGAATAAACATGCATAATAAATGGAGAACCCAAGAATGAAGGACTCAAAACTTAGTGGAAGACTTGGGGAGTGCATAGTAAGTAGGAGAAGCTTAGGGAGCGATTCACAGGGATGAAAGAGACTAGTTCAAGCACGAACACAACACTAGCCCATGGGAAGATAAACACTCAAAAATGATGATACAATATGAAAGAGAGAATATAGGGGCACAAAGGCCTAGGTCCTTAGGGAATCAATATAATTGGATATCACAACTCAAGTGTGTTGATGATCATTGGTGAGTCACTATGATTGTAACTTCTTAGTCAGGGAAAACTAAGTATAAATAAACTTGGATAGAACTTTGTAAAGTTGTTTTTTTATTGTTTTTGTGATTGAGGTTATTATTGTTTATGCCGATATTATACTTAGTTGAATAATATTGGTAGATTTATATGAGTGACTTGCATTATACACTAGAATTATTTAATCTTTGAATCACTTATCAATATGATGAATGGAACTTGTGTTAACTTAATATTTTTATTCTAATGACTATGGAGAGAATGTTGTAAGTTATTTTGTAATTTTTTATTTAGTTAACTGAGTTTAGGTTCATAGTTACCATTTATGCCTTCTTTTATTTCTAATCATATCTTAGAGTAGTAAACATATTAGATGGATTATAAAATGATCATAGTAATACATATGTGTTTGAGTTCCCTTGTCTTTTAGTATGCCCTCATACAATAAAACCAATGGGAACCAATCCCTCATTGTGTGCTTCAGGTGAGCATGCAAGAACTCATTCTTACATGAAATGCCAGCATGCTAGCATGTTGGGCACTTAGTCACTTTGGCGTGTACCTAAGGGAAGTTATGCTTAATTAAGGAAAATAAACCTCAACACTCTTCCATTTAAATTATTCTATGCATGCTCAATTCATCTTGAATAGAAAATTTCAAATCATTCAAATACCTTTTAGCTACCTGTTATTCTATTTTTTCATGCTCCACTCATATGAAAAACTTGTAAAACTGAGTTGTATACTCTTATATGCTATGATCCTTTTGCATTAAATTTTAGAATTTTTGGTATAGGGTTTATGCATAATCTATAAGAATAAATTTGTCCATCAGCTTCTTTTCCATCTTATTATATGTGTTAATCTTATCTTTACCTTCTCTGTCTCTTTCTTCAAGTGATCCCACCAAATCAATGCATGAACCTTTAATTTCATGCATGCAAAATTTACATTCTTTTCTTCTCTTAGTGTTTTCTATTCATAAAACTTCCTTATACTTTTAATCCAATATATCAACTTCTTTGGTTTTAAACTATCTCCATAATCTAGAACATCAACTTTGACTCTTTCGTTCCTTCCCTATAAATCCCTAACCATCATCTCTTCTATTGATGGTGGATATTCTCATTTCTCTTCTTGTTGAATTTCATCTTCACGATCTATTTCTTATTCTAGTTCATCATCTACTTGCTTTTGTCTTTGATTTACAATAATTGTAGTTAATCATTCCACTTACCTCTATAGGTCATGCATAGTCTTATTCATCTGAGAAATTCTTCCTCATCCTATTACCATCTCTTACATATTTATTCAATCACAAAATACTCTCCTAAAATCTGAAAATACCAATTCACAAATATATTACCTCCAAGATTCAAATTTTATTTGATACTAGATGATGAATTCACAGACTAATAAAGTATGAAAATATCAATCGATATAATACTTAGAATTTCATGAAACCATAATCTTATTTGATTCACCTTTAATGAAAAAAAATATTATATAGACATATTTAAATAAACTTAAACTCTAAATTGAAGTTGACATGCAAAATAAAATAAAAAACTAAAAACTACTTAGAGTCAACTGCTCCCACTATAAATAACAACTTATTTTTATTAATAAATTTTGTGTGCAAGTTTGAATGTGCCTAAAATATAAAACATATCCTCTAAATAATAAATTCACAATGTTGGATGAGTTTCAACTCAAGTTCACATCCAATTATAATCTTATTTGATTTTTGTTGTTTTTAACATGACTAAAAATACTAGGATACAATTTTGGACACTTAGATGATCTTGTATGGCCCTTCAAATATCTTAAAATTGGCCCTAACTAATGAAGCTAGTTATAGTTACATTCTTATTTCATTTATATTGGCTTTAAAGTGAATGAGAGTTCAATTGAATTAATGAGTCAAAATTTATGATCTCTGAAAGATAGATCTCCACATCAATAATATGATAAAATTATAGTAACTATGTTTTGACTATATATTTTTTCAATGGATTTTTATATACATTTTTAAAATAATGTAAAATATTAAACACGTAAAATAATTGATGTATTATTTATCTAACCATTAAATGTTAACATAGAAATATTTATATGAAATATATTGCTCATGATACATCCTGTTAATTAAGGTGAACAATGATCATGAATATCTACATCAATGAGCTTAACCAACACATGCTAATTCTTGGTGCATGATGGTCATTGTTGATCACCAGGGGGTTGGTCATTATTGATCACTAGGGGGTTGGTGCTAACATGGAAATACTAGGGGGTTGGTGTTGACATGGAAATAATTAGGTGTTATTTCTCTTTGATAAAAAAAGTATAATTATTTATAGTGATTTTATTTTACTTTTCATTAAATTTAAAAATAAATAGATTCACACTTCAAATGATCGTGTGTTCTTTGATTAACTTATTTTAATATTGTAAATGTATTAACATTTAAAAAAATGTGATAGTTATAATTTATACTATTATTATTATTATTATTATTATTATTGGAACACATTAATATAGTTATATTAAACTAAATTATAATGATATATGATAGTTACAATAATAAGGTGGTCAGTAGAAGGTCATGGCCTAGTTTCACGCTAGTCAAAAGGGACTATATTACATTATCAAATACATTGGATAATGCATGCTAACAATAGAACCAATAAATTCAAGACAACAAATAAAAGGCAAAAAAATAGACACAAATTTTTACCCCAAAATAACATGGTGGTAGATCATCCTTATGTATCTAAGCAGTCCATGAAGAAGACTAAGAATAAGAAGGATCTAGTACCACATATCCATCTTGAGTAGGATCTAGGTGAGCCAAACATATAGTAAGACCCTAGAAAGGAGGTGGTTGAATAAAAATAGCCACTAGACCACTCCTCTCCACAAGAAAACTCTATTAGGATGGACAAACAATAGACTTCTCATAGGATGGAACCAATATCCACCCCCTCAATGAGAAGAATGAGTGGAGAAGTTGTGAATGTGTGAACAACTTCACTAGAATAAAGTGCATGAGTGTAGATCTATGTGTTAGATGGTTCAGAGGGACAGGGCTAATGGTGGATGGATTTTCCCCATAGTTTTTTATTAACTCTCGAAATTATTGGAATTCTAAAACTATCTTTTTTGTTGGTGCTTATATTTGAATAAGAACTTAAGAGATAACAACCACTTTATCATTATTAGAAAAATAGAAAAGATGCCACTTCATTAGTAAATAAATTTAAGTTTCTAGCTTTAAAGAATTAAAATAATATGATCTCCCAAAATAAAATTCCATATAAAAGAAATATATGCAAGTGATTCACCAAGAAATTTTTTCTAGGTGAAAGCACTGAAAGGGCTATGGACCCAATGAAAAAATTATTAGATGGGGCAAGTCAAAAGGATATGTTTCAAGGAATTTAGTTTAGGTAAAGTAGGACACTTGGGTTGAGAAATCCTAATATTAAGGAGACACTCCTTAAGAAAAATACCTTGGTAGACCAGGCACCAAAGAAAGTGAGTGATCTTTAGCTACACTTCTCATCCCATATTATCTTAAGTATTGCAAGTCATGTCTTGGGTGAGGAATTAAAATTTCATGACCTATTTAAGTTATCCAACATTGGAGATAAATGTCTTATTACTTGTTATAGGAGGCTTGGAGAATAATTATTAAAGTGAATATCATAGTTTTATCTCTATTATTTCCACCAAGTATTTCTAGAATGTAACACCATTTTTTTAACATGACATTAGACATCACTTATTAGATGCATAGAATAGAAGGTAATCTAACTAATTAATTTGTATTTTTATATTAACAAAGGTCAAGTAATGCAATCATGATAGAGAATTAAATCTTTAACTTTATGTTCATATCTTTTCTAAAGATCTTTAGAAAAACACTCATCATCCCTCCCTCATCCCTAATCACTTTCTCATCATCCCTTATCATCCCTAATCACCTTCTCATGATCCCTTATCATCCCTAATCACTCCCTCATTGACCCTCACCATTCCTCATCATCTCTAATCACTCCCTCATCATACCTAACCACTCCTTCATTGACGCTCACAATATCTAATCATCCTCAATAACTCTTATCATCCCTAATCACACCCTCACTATACTTAATCACTCCCTAATTAACCCTCAAAATACCTCATCATATCTAATCACTCCCTTATCATCCCTAATCACTCCCTTATTGACCCTCACCATACCTCATCATCCCTAATCATTTCCTTATTATCCCTCACCATGTCTAATCATTACCTCCTCATCCCTCATCATCCCTAATCACTCTCTCATTAAACCTCACCATCCCCCACCATCTTTAATCACTGCCTCATCCTCCCTAATCACTCTCTCATTAACCTTCACCATCCCTCTTCATCCTTAATGACTCACTTATCACCCCTCATCATCTATAGTCACTCTTTCATCATCCCTTCTCATTGTTAATCACTCTATCTAATACATTGATGGTGGGTGTAAAAGATTCCCAGTTGGCTTATTTTCTAATTAAAAATTTTAATCACTCAAATAAGTCCCAAATAAACTCTTCTTTCACTCATCCCATTTCACTAAAATAAGTAACTCATAGATATCATCTAATTATCTGGTGGTATTTGAAGATCGATATGGTGATCCATTCTTGGACTATGGAGAGAGTTTTTATCTAGATCCCCATACTAGAATATATAGGCTATAAATTGAGTAAAGAGTGGGATGAAATTATATTACTTACATATATATATATATATATATATATATATATATATATATATATATATATATATATATATGTATATATATATATATGTATATATATATATATATACATATACATATACATATATATATATATATATATGTATATATGTATGTATATATATGTATGTATATATATATTGGGACTTAGTAAACCAAGAATCCCATTACCATAGTTGAGAATCCAAAATTATATCTATATAGATACAGGTAGCTGAAGACTAGTTGAGAATTCCTATCCCAAACTCATAATGGACCTTATATCCATAGTATATCTATAGTAAACTAGATTACCAGATAGATAGATAGGTGATTACCAATATGGTAGAGTGTTCTCTAATTTGGTAGCTAATAGAGTGTGTTTCCCATCCCAAATCAATCTATACCAAACCTGATCTATACCCAACTTGATATATAAATGGAATGAAGGGCATATGCCTTAATCCAATCTATCAAGGAGGGGCCACTTAGAAATTGGGCATGGCTAGGTGGACCCTAAATTCTAAATTGGGGTGTTGTCATACTATGAAATTCCTTGGTTCCTAATATAACATATCAAAGGATAACATAGGAATGAGGGCCCTACCATATATATATGGAGGGCATCATTCCAAAGGCCCTACCCTAATATATAATGTTCCATACCCATTAATACAAATTAATCTCTTCCTAACTACTTTATTTATACCAAATAGTAAGTCAAGGGAAGCTTTCCTTTTTTATATCTAGTTTTGCTTCACCTGCTAACATATCAAGGGAAGATTTCTTTCTTCATGGATAGTAAAGGAGTAACGCACATCTATCAACGGAAGTTTGCCTTCATGTTATCTAGATTTTATTTACTTTTTGATTAAGGCATGGATATCAAGGGAAGCTTACTTTATGATAGAGATCTTTGTTCTAACCATACCTACTTATTTATGCCCTATCCGCTAAGGCAAGGGAAACTTCCTTCCCAAAAAATACCTTATTTATTGTCATACCTACTTTCCATTTCTAAAATATATTCTTAAACATCAAGGGAAGCTTGCTTCTCAATCTATATATTTCATATACAC
Organism: Torreya grandis; assembly: GCA_037957365.1. Classification (NCBI taxonomy): domain Eukaryota; kingdom Viridiplantae; phylum Streptophyta; class Pinopsida; order Cupressales; family Taxaceae; genus Torreya; species Torreya grandis. Next base: position 846,379 of record JARHVA010000481.1, on the reverse strand, counting down.
TTTCCCTACCTACTTAGTTATGCCCTTCCTACTTAGCTTATGTTGTTGGAAAATTAATTTTGTTACTCAATAAATATAATGAGAAATGAAGTTATCTAACCAATGTATGAAAACTTATTCATTCAATTATTTCCTATTGAATTGACATTAAAACATAGGATTTAGATGGGGGATTGACTGAGTCATGTCTTGAAAGGAGATGAGACATTCTAACCTCTATAGATAAATGAGTGACTATTGATGATTTTATATAACTAGAAAGTCACTACCATAAACATAAAGGTATTGGAGGGAGTGATTAGGGATGAGAAAATATATTAGGTAAAGAAGAGAAACATATAAAAATTGCATGCTTACCTTTTCTTACTTCATGACATAGATGAATTGGGTAGAGAAAGCTTCCATTGCCTTCTATTGGGTAGGGAAAGTTTGAGATCAAGCTAGGGTATTAAAAATGGTGACCCAAATATATCTATGATGGATCCCCCATTCACACACTACCCTTTCATGTGTTTTATTAGGGACTAGGGCATACTCATAATATGATAGGGCCCCTATTTGGATTTGAGGGTCTATAGGGCCATGCTCAAGCTCTAAGTAGCCCCTACTTGATACACTAGATTAATGCATATGCACTTCATTACCTTTATATAACACATTGGGTATAGATTAGGTTTGGTATAGATCAATTCAGGTTGGGAAACACACTTTATTGGCTATGGAATTAGAACACACTCTATCATATTTGTGACATCTTATATATATATATATATATATATATATATATATATATATATATATATATATATATATATATATATATATATATATATTTGGTCTACTATGGACATACTCTTAATGACATATAGAGAAAATGAGAAGTCAAATATGGGGTTGGGATTAGAATTCTCAACTAGTCTCTAGTTACCCCTATTTATATAGATACAAATTTGGAATCTCAACTCTAGTATTGGGATTATTATATGCTCAATTTTGGGTGTGAATCCACTATTCATAGGTCACTATTCACATGTCATTATTCATGGGTCACTATTCATAAGTCACTATTAATGGATGAGGTAGAATTGGTGATTTGATAGGTGAGGTGGATCCTAGGTGATATGGAAAGAAGGTGATATGGCATGGACCATGGAGAATCTTCTAAGTTACAAAGATAATGAGACATTTGACACATGTGGGAGACCTTTGACACAAGTGGGAGACCAAGACATATGTGGGATACATTTGGCAGATGTGGGAGACCAAGGAACATGTGGGAGACCTTTGACACATATGAGATATCTTTGGCACATGAGGGAGACCAACGTACATGTGGGAAACTTTGTCACACGGGGGATAATTGTTTATATTATTTAATAGTTCACCCACTCATGTGTGGATTTAATTTCTAAGGGTCCACCATGAAGTTTATCCCTCTCTCTCTCTCTTTCGCATGAAAAATGTTATAAAACATTGCTTTATCTTTTATTTAGTGAGAAGCCCATTGGGTACTATCCACTCTTGGATCATTATTTTAGGTTAGAACTTGGAAGGCTCTTAGCTCACCTAGATGCTTGGGTTGTAAGCATCATTCATGCTTGGGTGGTTAGAGCCTATAAGGCTTAGATGAGAGAATGACTCACCTAGTTTATTGAAACATGGATATCCTTGAGGTTATAGGTTGTATCCTAAAAGGCTATGTTAGCTTAGCTCACCTATTTGGATCTTGGAGGTTTGTTAGCTCAAATCATGAAGATGGAGGTTCTGTTAGGATGTGAAGCTAAAAGCTTCAACTGGTGCAAACAGGGAGGAGGTTGCTGAGTTCCAGGGAGACCGGCGTCAGCAGAGTGCAGTGCACATAGAAACCAACAACGGCAGGGTGGACAGGAAGGAAACTGACATCGGCAAGATGTCAGCCGATGACGGTCACCTCCAGGCAGACAGGGACCGATGTTGGTCACCTATGGTAGTTCCAAAACTACTTATTCCACGGATAGTTAGTTCGTTGAACTGAGTGTTTGCATGCAAAGGCTATTTTTGGTCTTGAGTTGCATGTCTAATTATTGTAATTAGGTTAGTCTAATTATTGTATGCATGAGATCTATATATGGACTTATGGGCTGTATTGTGAACTTGCAGCTAGTGAGTAAGAGAGCAATAAGCTCCTTCAGAGAGAAGAGAGTAATGGTGTGTTCCTCCTAATGCCACAGTACCAATGTGGGTACTGGATTAGAGAATCAAAAGGGTTCTTCGTGTGTGTATGATCTTGGTCAGCATGTGGGCATGACTTTTTATAGGATATCTACAATGGTGAGTAAGGTCTAGTTATTTGCAAGTAGCAGCAGAGAGCAGGAGATCTACTTGGAGTACGGTTGTGTACTTGGTGAACTGGTAGCATGTTACTGACTGGTTGGAGAGGTGAACATCAACTCTGTATTGGAGTTGATTGTTGTGACCAAGAGAGAGAGGGAAGAAGGTCTTGAGGAGTGGCGAACCTTTAAGGTGGAGGAAGAAGTGGCATCTTCCTTATTGTATATTCTTCTGAGTGATTATTAATACAATTGTGTATTTTCTCTCAATTCCTATGTTGTTTCATATTTCTAGTTACTTATTGATTCTGGTTAAATTATGTGTTTAGTTGCTAATACGAGAAGTAATCATATGTGCTCTAATTGGTAGAGCAAGATCTTGACTATGTAGGGATCAGAGCATGTTTATTGTTCTGTAGGTTCCCCTGACAAGTGGTATTAGAGCCTTAGTTGTAGGTTCAAGAGCTGATACCAACAAGTGGTATCAGAGCTTTTGGTTGGGTTAACTAACAGGTGGTCTCAGATCTGGTAGTGTTTTTGATTACAGGTCACTCACAGGGGTTTCAGATTGAGTGAGAGTATAGCAATGGCAGAAGAAAGTAAGCTACGAATGGAGAAACTAAATAGCACGAATGGTCTGATTGATGGAAAGAAGGAGCAAGTAAAAAGAGATCGTTGGTCAGTAGAAGATCAGCTTGTGGAAGCATATGTTGCAAGTAATATTACACAGGGTGTTCTGGATAAAGTGGAATCTTTGTTTACAGATTCTTTTGCCTCTTTCCATGCAGCCCGAAATAGAGCATCTTTTCATAGGTATGTCTTTGGAGACTTTGGAGAGATTTATTTAGGGGTTGGAGAGCCTTGTCAGATGATTGACGAAGGGGAAGTGAAGCTGAAATTGCAGGTGGATGACACACAGTGGTTGAAGGAAGTCATGCAGGTACCAGTCTTGGAGATGAGTCTAATTTCTTTAAGAAATTTGAGTGATGAGAGATGCACTGTAACTCTCATAGCGGATACACTTGAATTAGATGGTGGTAAGAAAGTAGGTATCCTTTATCTATCTCCTTATATTGTTGATTCACCTTCTATTGCAGAGATGTGGCTTCATAGGCTTAGTCACATATGTATAAGGAGAATGCAGGTTTTGAAGTGGAAGTCAGAGGTTTTTGACAAGCTAAAGAACTAGAAAGCCTTGGTGTTCATGGAGGAGATGACGAACAGAGATTAGGTGAGGAGACTGAATTATTTTGAGTAGAGCAGGGTTGATCTGATTAGGATTTTGATCCATGGAGAGCTCGCGAATAAAAAGTTATCACTCACAGACAAACACAGGTACTGGTGTCGGTCAGACAGCAACTGACTTCGGCAATAGGAAGACCGATGTCAGTCATGAAGGAATCGATGTCGGCAGGAGGGACGCTAGCATCGGCCAGGGAAATGACATCGACAGTCAGGGTCAGTACAGGGAGCTGACATCAGTCAGAAACAAACTAGGAGATGTCCGAGATCAGTCACTGGTACGGATAGTGGGTAGATAACAAGTCTCAAATGCTCATGTCGAGGTCAGAAAGGGTAAGTGAACCTCATATTCATTGTTCACCTTCTTTATATTTCTTTTTTGATAGTCAAGAACTAGGAAGATGGAAGAGGCAATGCAGGTAGAGTCCAGATACAGTGGGAGCTTGGCATGGATGAGGAGTGTGAGTCCTTGGAGAAGAACCAAACAAGTATTTGTTGGTAGATTTGTCAGCTGGAAGTAAGTACTGAGAGATGGAATGAATTCCCAAGTTAAAGAAGAGAGTGGACGGATACATGAGACAGAAGGCCAAGGCATATGGTCTTGAGGAAGCTGCAGGGCAGTGGTACAGGTTTGACAGGTGGATGACTAAGCATGGCTTCAATCAATGTCAGTGTAACTATTGTGGTTTTGTCTTACCAGGTGGATGATGAGTCGTGACATTATCCAGTTACTGTATGTGGGTGATTTGCTAGCAGGTTTTGTACATACAGGGATTTGCTGAGCTAAGGGTAAGATTAGTTCAGAGGTGTGTCATGAAGAATTTGGAGCAGCAAAATTCTTTGGCATAAGAGACATGGAGATTTGATCTCCAGTGGGAGCTGATGTGAAGATGGTGTTGGCGGGGTTCATGATGTAGGATGCAGAATCAGAAAGCACACCAAGGGCTGGACAGTTCAAGCTTAGCTTGAAACAGGGTTTGAAATCACATGAGGTCTAGTGTAGACCTGAGTTTTCCCAAGCAGTGGGGGTTGCCAGAAAGTATGGAGCCTATTCGAGGAAGAGGTACTGAAGGGCAGTTTAGTGGATTCTTATAGGGAACAACGGTAGGTCGACATGCTATGTAGGGTCAAGTTATTTTCTACATAGGTTTGTAGATGCGGATTTGGCAGGTTACTTGGATGACAAAGGCACTAAGGTTAGAGCATCACAGGGTGTGGTGGTTAGTCTTCAGGACTGATCTTGAAGAGGGATACAAGCCAGGGTACAATTAGATATAGTACAGGTACATGTACAGTTGTAGCTATTTATCTCCAAGTGGGAGATTGTTAGGATGTGGAGCTAAAAGCTTCAACTGGTGCAAATAGGGAGGAGGTTACTGAGTTCCAGGGAGACCAGTGTCGGTAGAGTGCAGCGCACATAGAAATCGACGATGGCAGGGTGGACAGGAAGGAAACCAACATCGGCAAGATTTCAGCCGACGACGGTCACCTCCAGGCAGACAGGGACCGATGTCGGTCACCTGTGGCAGTTCCAGAACTACTTGTTCTATGGACCGTTAGTTCGTTGAACCAAGTGTTTGCATGCGAAGGCTATTTTTAGTCTTGAGTTGCATGTCTAATTATTGTAATTAGGTTAGTCTAATTATTGTATGCATGAGATCTATATATGGACTCATGGGATGTATTGTGAACTTGTAACTAGTGAGTAAGAGAGCAATAAGCTCCTTCAGAGAGAAGAGAGTAATGGTGTGTTCCTCCTAGTGCCATAGTACCAAGGTGGGTACTGGATTGGAGAATCAGAAGGGTTCTTCATGTGTGTATGATCTTGGTCAGCATGTGGGCATGAATTTCTATAGGAGATCTACAATGGTGAGTAAGGTCTAGTTATTTGCAGGTAGCAGTAGAGAGTAGGAGATCTACTTGGAGTATGGTTGTGTACTTGGTGAACTAGCAGCATGTTACTGACTGGTTGGAGAGGTGAACATCAACTCTGTATTGGAGTTGATTGTTGTGACCAAGAGAGAGAGGGAAGAAGGTCTTGAGGAGTGGTGAACCTTTGAGGTGGAGGAAGAAGTGGCATCTTCCTTATTGTATATTCTTCTGAGTGATTATTAATACAATTGTGTATTGTCTCTCAATTCCTGTGTTGTTTCATATTTCTAGTTACTTATTGATTCTCGTTAAATTTCGTGTTTAGTTGCTAATACGAGAAGTAATCATATGTGCTCTAATTTGTAGAGCAAGATCCTGACTAAGTAGGGATCAGAGCATGTTTATTGTTCTGTAGGTTCCCCTAACAGGTTCATGCTTTGGATCTCACGTTAAATACTATGGTGTTAGCTTCATGATGGATTTTCATGTTACAGGTTGGAGGTTGAAGCCTATTAGGCTTGGTTGAAACCTTAGTTCACCTGAGTGCTTATAAGCACTAGAAAGGAGTTTTTGAGAAGAACTAATGTTGTAAAGAAATTTTTGATGATGAATATGAAGCTTAGATGTTGCCTTTTCCCCATGGTTTTTTCCTAGCTGGTTTAGCATGGTTTCTAGGTATATCTTATGTAATGTGTTTTCTCTCCTATTTTTTGTTTTATTATAGCTTATTTTATTTCTACATTAATTCTTACACATGTTTTAGGATTAGGCCTTTTTTATCCTAAAAATTGGTATCAGAGCTGGGTTCAACCCTATGGCTCTCAACAAGTGGTATGAGAGCCACAATTGTTGGATGGTTTTGTTAAAGTGGGAGATATAGGTGGAGAGACCAAGATATGAATTAAAAAAGTTTGCATGGCATTTATTTATCTCTTGGTGGAAGATGGAGAATGAAGGAGAAGTTAAAAAATCTTTATCACACAAATCAACACCAACACATTATCCCTATTAAAGAATCAACTGTATAGATTGTGGTGGAGTAAGCTAGTCTCTATTGGTGTAAATAGAGGGTGACGGCAAAGAAGTTACCTTGTTGATTTTCTCGACTAGTGAAGGGATATAAGTTGTGGGATCTTACTATCACAATGTGATGGCCGAGATGATGTTGAAATTCTATGTAGAGGAGGAGGTATCAAAAACTTGAATATAAACCTGATGGAGTAGTTAATAGATGGACAAGTACAATTTGAGACCTGAGGTTTCATGAAAGAAGAAGGCTAGTGTTGAATATTTTGGAGACTCATAGATGCATTGAGTGAAGTGCTTGATGGTTAGGTGTAATAGAAGTGAGTAGCTAGGAGGGCTATAATGTAGTTGATGTGAGTATCCAAGTGGACTGATGCATGCAATAACTCTACACATGAGTTGGATTGACATGTAATAAAGTATGATGTAGTTCATCTACAAGCTCAAAAACTTTATAGGTGTAGTGATGTATTGAGTAGTGTGATGACTTCCCAACAACTATGGATGGGTACCATGTTGAGCTTGCTAGGTAGCGATTTTCTACCTATAAAATTTAGATGTTAACTTCTATGGGTTTTTCTCTCCTATTATTTGAAGTAGTTCAACATGGGTGGGAAAAAAAAGAAACCTAAGGTTTTGTAGAAGGAGAAGGTTGTGTGTTTGACATGTAGTAGAGTAGGATGCAATTTGGCTATATCTTTGGGGATAAAAAACTCAATAGGTGTAGTGATGCACTAAGTAACATGATGCCTTCTCAAAAATCATGGATGGGTACCATGTTGATCTTATTGGGTGGTTATATGGTACATATGGAGGATTCATGTGTTGACTTCAATGAAATTTTCTCTGCTATTGATAACTACTATCATAATTTAGTTTGAAGTTGTTGCTACTTGGAGTAGAGGGATGTAAAATCATCATTAATACATGGTGATTTATAATGAGATGGATTAGTCAGAGAGCTATGAGGATGAGGTAAAGAGTTGCTAGTTTTTAGAAACTAATACTGTCTAGGTTCCAACATGCATGTTGATGTGGTACACAAATACCTTCATAAAAATCCAAGGTTTAACACCAACCTTAGCTCTCTAGGATGATGAAGGGAGATAAGGAAGTTTTTAGGGATGATGATGGACAATGAGGGAATCATTATGGATCATGAGGTTCAATGAGGGAGTGATTAGGGAAGATGAGGGAATGATTAGAGATAATGAGGGATGGTGAGGGTCAATGAGGATTGGGAAGGAATGATTAGGGATTATGAGGTAAAAAGTGGAGTGCTTAGGTATGACGATGGATAGTGATGATCAATGATTGGGTAATTAGGGATGATGAGGGATTGTGGGGGTCAATGATGGAGTTATTTGGAATGAAGAGGGAGTGAATCATAGGGAAGAAGAGGGAGTTATTAGGGATAATGAGGGATAATGGAGTGATTATGGATGATGAGGGGTGGTGAGAGTCAATTAGGGAGTGATTATATATGATAAGAGAGTGATTTGAGGTGATGAAGCATAGTTTAGATCAATGAAGGAGTGACTACAGACAATTAATAATGAGGAGAGAGTGATTAGAGGCAATTCGAGATGAAGATAAAGTGATTAGGGATGATGGATGGATAATGAACAAGTGAAATTAATGCAAAGCAATTGTTTGATGTGTGTAAGTCATCAATGTGACCTATGCTACCCAAATCACACCATTGTGGCTTGAGTTCAAAGTAAATGGTTTGAAAACTTTAAATTTAATAAACCTAGGACTCCTAAAAATTCCAAAAAATAATCTAGAAAGCATAAAAACATTAAAAATGAATATATATTTACGTAAAATAAACATCAATTGTAAAATTTATGCCCTATAATACCTAGGTTTAATACTAAAACCTTAAAAATACCTATGTGCTAGCCAGATTATATTTTTTAAAACTATGTTCCACATTTTAAGGTCTAAACCTGTTAGACCAACTCTATTATAAACAGATTGACCCTGCTTTCTTATATATACTAAACTAAATTTAAATTATACGTTTATACTTAATGTTTTTTATTAAACCATCTACTCCTAATATTCAAAATGCACATGAAATTCTATTTCTCAATCTAATTAAAAAGAGGAGAAAACATTAAATTAAATAAGTCAAGAAGGCTATTCACTTCACATTCCCAATGTGACTCTTCTTATTCTATGGGAATGGATAACTTATTGAATAATACAAAAACAAGACACCTATGCTAGACACCTAGAATTAATAATAAATATATACAATATTGTTACATGAGAAAACCATCTATCTTGACCAATAGATATTTGCTACATTTTTCATGCAATGTGAAGGTCATGTGTATGTGTTATGATCAATAAATAGAATTTTTATGTGTTACAATGTATACTCATTATAACATGTATGCATTTAGGTTTAGTATTACCAATCTTATTCTAAACTAATGCATACATGTTATGGAATTTAGGCATACAAATAATGTCCATAATGTGTAGTGGTATGGTATATGCCCATGGAACTATCCCCCAACTCCATGCACATAACCTTAAATAGGTGTTGAACTATCTTGCTATTTTATATAAAGACTTAGTCTTTAGTCTATAATGGGTTAGATCCTAATGCTTTAGATAAAACATGCTTCCTATGCTAGAATGTCTTAAGTAGTATAATTGGAAATGGATTGATAAAGGTGATTAATTAAACTTATTGGCATCCCATTTGCTTTTCATATTTCTTCCTTATAATTATGGCAATATGTCATTGATAAAGTGGAGAAATATGTGGAGTGTTAGATCATGAAACCTATATCATTTGCTAACAAATTTTAGGTTTATTATAAGATTCTCACTACCACCCATGTTTACTAATTTTCATGTTGGGATACCTCTAAAGCCTCATACGACAAGTTATCCAAAGTTCAAAAGGATTTTCTATGGGCTATCGTTAAACAGAATCATGGATAACATATAGCTTCTTGGGATATTTGTTGTCTTCCTCTTCCTCATGATAAAGGTGGTAGAAGAATTATGGACATATAGATATAATATATTAATATGTGTGTTATTTGGGTGGTTCAATCAATCAAAGACAATGAGGCTTAGAAAATTATCCTATGACATTGCATTACCTTGTCTCATCATATGGTGAAGTTCTTTTGAAAAATATTGGGTTTCACACCTTAGTCTTTACCACTCCTCCCATCAAAATTGAGGGTTATTTTTGTGACTAAAAACATTTGAAATTTTTAGATATTGTCAACCATATCTCAAATAGGTTGTTGATGATTTTTAAAATGGCTTGTGCTTCAATGACCATAGCATGTGGTGGTCTCCTATTATTATCAATTCCAATCTTTTTTTATCAAAATCTCCAAGTATGAAAGCTTTAAGACTCTTTAGAAAAGGTATGAACATAAAGTTAATGATTTGGTTCTCTATCATGATTGCACTATTTTATCTTTATTAATATAAAAATACAAATTAATCAGTTAAATTACCATCCATTATATGCACCTAAGAAATGATGTCTGATTTCATGTTATGAAAATGGGGTTACAGTTAAGAAACTCTTGATGGAAATAAGAGAGATGGAACTATGATATTCACTTTAATAATTATTTTCCAAGCCTCTTATAATAAGTCACAATACATTTATCTCTAGCATTGGATAACTTAAATATGCCATGGAATTTGAATTCCTCACCCAAGACATGACTTACAATTCTTAAGATATTATGGGATGAGAAGTTTCAGCTAAAGATCACTCATTTTATTTGGTGCCTGGTCTACCAAGGCATTACTCTCAGGGAGTGTCTCCTTCATATTAGGATTGATCAACCCAAGTGTCCTACTTGACCTAGAATAAAGTCCTTCAACCATATCTTTTGGAATTTCCCCAAATATAATAATGTTGGCATTTGATCCATAGCCCTTTCAATGCTTTCACCTAGAAAAATTTTCTTGTTGAATGGCCTTCTTTGGGGATAATGCCCAATGGCTTGCATATATTACTTTTCTATGGAATTGTATTTAGGGAGATCATATTATTATAATGATATTGAGAAAGAAACTTAAATTTGTTTACTGACGAAGTGTTATATTTTCTCTTTTTCTATTAATGATAGGATGGTTGTTGTGTCTTTAGTTTTTATGCAGATATAAGCACCAACAGAAAAGATAGTTTTAGAATTCCAATAATTTCAAGAGTTAATCAACCACTAGGGGGATTAATCCATGCACCATGAGCCACATCCATTTAGACCATCTAAAACATATATCTACTCTTATGGACTTCATTCTGGTGAATCTATTCACACAATCACAACTTCTCCACTCATTCTTCTCATTGAGGGGTTGGATATTGTTTCCATTGTATGGGGTATGTGTACAAAGTTTGGAGATAATTTCATGGACATTTTAGGTAAAGTGATCACATTAATAAATAACATGATTGTGTTATTTAATTAATTTTATCACATTATTTAAATTATGTCTCGGTCATTACTAAGACAGAACATGATCACGTTAATGTGAAAAAATAATGTGTACACATTATCGTGAAAAAAATAACACATATGTGTTAGTGTAAATTTGAATAGCACGTATGCGTTATGTAATGCATATGCATTATATGATGCATACAGATTATATAATGTATTATACAACATGTATGCATTATATAACATGCACACATTATTTTTTAAAAATACCAAAACCATGTCTAAAAGCATGTGGGAGTTTCACATGAAGTCATCTTTGTTAAGAAGCTTATATTTACCACTCTAAATGTTAAGTAAAATTATACTTTAGATTTATTTTATTAAATATAATAAATTAGGGTTACTCAACATCTAATAGAGTTGGTCTCACAATTGCATGCCTTACGATGTGGAAAATAGTTTTTCCAAATCCAATCAGGGCAATAATTAAGCATTTTTAGGGTCTAAGTATTAAACCTAGGGATTTGACGACATTACTTTTGTAATTGATATTCATTTTTGGTAAACATATAGTCATTTTTTAGGTTTTTGTGCCTTTTGAATTGATTCCTAGCATTTTTAGGATTCTTAGTTTTGTCAAAATTGAAGTTTTCAAACCACACACTTTTAAATTGATGTGAAGTGGTGTGATTTGGGTAGCATAGGTCACATTGATGACATACACACATCAAACAACCACTTTATGTTAATTTCACTTGTTCATCATCCCTCACTCATCCTAGATCACTTCTTACTCATGCCTCATCACACCTAATCACTCTCTCATCATTATTCATTGTCCCTAATCACTTATTTATTGACCTTCACTATCCCTAATCATCTCTAATCACTCCCTCATGATCCCTGATTACTCCCTCATTAATCTTCACTATGAATCATCATCCCTAATCACTCACTCCTCATTTCTCATCATCTCTCATCACTCCCTGATTGACCCTCACCATCCCTCATCATATTTATTAACTCCATCATCATCCCTAATCACTCTCGCATTAGCTCTCACCATCCCTCATCATCCCTAGTCACTCCTTTATTGGCTTTCACAATCCCTAATCACCACTTTATCATCCCTAATCACTTCCTCATTTCTCCTCACCATCCCTCACAATGCATAACCCTATTGCATACTCTACTTGTCCAAACTCTCTATCAATATCCACCTGGATTTCACTTTGTCTTTCCTTTCTTGATCTCAATCTTTGAAACCTACATACATTTCACATTCACATCTGCATTTTATTTATTTAATTTATTCTCCACCATACTTTAGATGGTCTCACTAAAATCTTCATTATATTCCCCTTACTCAATGAATTCAATCTCTCTTACTTTGGGACTATCCCCCTTACTAGTCTTTATGATTTATAACAACTTGGATAAAATATTATATCTAGTTACTTAGGATTTAATAGGGCTTTAAAAAAATTATTTACAATCCTTTGTGTTACCTTTAACTTATTCTCAACCCTACTTAACTTCTCAACACAATTCTCATATCATACACAACCTCTTACCCTGTCATAGACTGTTCTTATAGTCTTTTTTAGGATAATTTCCTTAGTATGGTCCTATATAGACTTAAATAATCAAATCAACATAATTTATGGATACTTCATAAATTATCCAATCTCTTCACAAAGTTTCAGGGTTTGGTTCAACTATTAGATAACTTCTTTTGGCTCTTTCTACTCTCAAATTAGGTCTTTAGGTTTCCTTCTACCATGTCTACCACACAACCCTCCCTTATCCGTACTTATCCATACTTGCACAAATAAAAAACACTATATTATATTTTTTAATTTTTAAATAAAAATTTTCACCAAATTTCATGAATTATTGATGGTTACAACTCCTAAAAACTCACTTTGAAAGTAGAAACCCTAATATAGGATTTAGATTGGTTTTATAGACCCAAGAAGTGTCAAATTAAGATTTCAATCTTCAAAAGGAATTTAAAATTAATGAAAATATTCTATTAGGTCTTATTTTACCATATTCATGTTTTTCAAGTGTTAGATTTCACTTTTTAAGCTACAGTAGATTGACTTAACCAAATTTGAATAGACCATGTACTCAATCACAAGTTTGTAGTAATCTGAGAAGAGGTTATTTGTTCTAGAATTCATTCCAAAAAGGATTATAAATTAACATTAAGGTTTAAAATCTTTTGTATAATGTTTACACAATTTAAAAAACCAATGATTTTTATCTACAACACTCAATTTTCAAATTTTTGTGAGATACCACTTTGACTATGTTAAGTTTCTTGATGACTACAGGGTTGTGTTATTTTTCATTTTGCTCATCCAAATATATGAAATATAATTGAATTACTATAATAATTCATTATACTATGAGAATAAAATCACCAGCATATAAATTTTAATTCTTACTCTAATACATGCATATACCTTCTCACATAGTTGTATACTCATAATTTTTGCTCATAGAAGATAAGGTTATGTTGTTCAACATAAAATGTCCTTAATAGGATAAAAACATATTATGTTTAAAGACTATCAGGTAACTATTATGTCAAGTTAATAATTATTCATACATTCTAAAATCCCACCAAATAGAATCTCCTCTTTCACAAGACTCTAACCTACACTCAGATTGTAAGGGATAGTTTGTAAAAGCACAAAGTATACAATTTTTAACTTGAACATTCAAAATATTTGAAACTCAAATGACAAGTTCTTTAATCACCATCAAATAAAAAGTATTTTTGACTTACCACTCATACCAATATTAAGAATAACTTATTACTAATCATGTTACATTATCATGCACACTGTCAACTATCTTTGCACATATTCAAGAAGATGCAAGGTCTGTTTACTTTCTTGTCTACAAATAATCAAAAATTGTATTTATTCATTTATTTTTGGTAATTTAAATTCATCCTTTTGAATCCTACCCCCTCCAACTCTCTTGAATCTTACTCTAAATACAATACAAGATATGGACAAGACTCTTATTACCAAATAACCATCAACTAAATTCTAATTTCTTTTGTATGTTGAGAGTGTCCTCAACTAACTCAAATTTTAACATATTTATCAAATATGAGTTTAGTTATATGTGTTTTAACATCCTAAACTCATCACTAAATTATAACCACACCAAATTCAACGTTGGACTTCTTGAAACAAGATTGAAGTCTTTATGAAATTTCAAAAATTCAAATAAAAGATTTAATAGGAAAGTCCATTACAAATCTAATTCAAAATTGACAAAAAAACTAGAAACTTATAAAGACTCATACATACTTATTTTGACTTTGAACACCTTCTAAAGACTCAAAAAATGTAAACTAGATCACTATTTATATCAAGCATTGATGCTCTTGCATCACCTCATCATCCCTAATCATTGTTTCATCATACTGCATAATCTCTAATCACTCATTCCTCATCCCTGATCTCCCCTAATAACTCATTCATTAATCCTCACCATCACTCATCCTCCCTAATCACTCCCTCATTTACCCTCACCATCCCTCATCATCCCTATTGACTCCCTCATCATCTCAACTTAATTCCTCCTCATTCTTAATCACTCCATCCAATACCTTGATGGTGGTATTTTGTTAGGGTTTAACAATGTTAGGAGATACAAGTAGAGAGTTGAGTTCTATCACAAAATATAAGACATAGTGATCAAAATGATGTGGAGGCAAATTTGAAACATAAATATTTAACACCTATGAAAAAATATGGGCCTATTAGAAATGATATAATTCAAAATTGAAAATCCACTAGAAAAAGAGAAGCAAGTAAAACCACCATAGCATCAAAAAATGGATAGTAAATACATGAGGATCACCAAGCTATGTAATTTCCTGAAACCAATCAGTTACTTACCATATGAGGATATTTTATGATCTGAATAATTAGATTGAGGGCCTTCTATTTATATGTCTAATGATTGTGTCATCATACCATAGAGTGGAAAATAATTTTCAAATGATTATAATAAGTAGTCAAAGATTGGAAAGTGGTGCTTAATTCATAGCTTCAATATTTAATCCAATGAAGATTATCACACTATGATCTCTCTACTTTCACATATCAAGAAGTGGGTACAAGTTATCTATCACTATAAAAAGATAAGTAGATAATAGATTATGAACCCAATGATATGGTTGGTACTAAAACAATCTCTACTTCCCCCAACAAGGAATTATATGAATTAAAAATATTGTTTCATTAACAAATGTAGACAAATGGTGGGCCAATAAACTTCATCATTTCCAATAGAAGTTAGAAGAATTTAATTTCTCCTAAATCATATCTTCAAAAATTAACCTTGAAATTTATACATCATCCATAACCATATGCTAGTGTATGGTCTAGTGTAGGCCTTGAGAAATGGATTCCCTAATACTGTCACTTAGTATACTGAATCAAACTTTTTAAAGATGCAAACTTTTGTGACATCTTACAATTAGAGGTGTGTGATGTTTTACATATGGTAAACCATATATTTTTCATTGGCATGTAGTCTATATTAAGTAAATCCTTGAAATGTTGTGATAGATTGTCATTATCTGATATACCATATGTCATAACTAGTTCATAAGCTTTCAGTCATTAGTGCCAAGAAGTGTAAGAATATTGTCAGTTATAGTAAGAAGTATACTCTTAATGGTAAGAAGTAAATGCATAATGACATACTTATGTCACCATATCATAGTGTGATGTATCTAACAATAACAAAGACAAAATAACTGAACCATAAACTAGATGAATACAATGATATTTTTCAGTCACCTAATTAAGTTCTTACATACTCTACACTAAATAATACTATTTATTTGATTTCTTAACTACTTCTACCTCAAACCTCTTTATACAACATATCATTTCTATAGAATGATTAGATCAAGTGGTAGAGCCATGAAATCATGGATAATGGATACAACATGCCCAAATCTTTGCCTTAGAAAAACTCAATTATGTATGTGTCAAAGTTGTGAATCAATTAAAAAAATATTAACAAGAGCAAAGTGAAAAACTATTATTCTCATTTAAATATTAAAGCATTTTTATACCATATCCATGGTGTAGAAAAGAGTAATTCTATTATAATGGAATAAATAACATATGATTGGAAACAAAGATATCTTTAGAGTATATACTTATGCCAGATGGTGAGGTAGTGATTAGAGATGGTAAGGGATGGTGAGGGTCAATGATGGAGTGATGAGGGATGGTTAGGGATAGTGAAGATCAATAAGGGAGTGATAAATGATGATAAGGGATGAATAAATATTGATTAAGGATTATGAGGGATGAGGAGGGAATGATTAGGGATGATAAGCTCAAGTTATTAGAGATAATGATAGATAATGAAGGTCAATCAAGGCATTATTAGGGATGAGGAGCACTGAGGAGGGAGTGAATAGGGATGAGAAAAAGATTAGGTATGATGAGGGATGAGGAAAGAGTGATTAGGGGTGATGAAGGATGGAGGGGAGTAATTATAGTTGATGAGGGATAGTGAGGGTTAATGGAAGAATGATTATGGATGATAAGGGAGTGATTAGAGATGACTAAGGATAGTGAGGGTCAATGAGGGAGTGATTAGGGACAATGAGGAATGATGAGAGAGTGATTAGAAGTAATGACAGATGAGTAGGAAGTGATCAAAGATGAGGGAGAGATGATGAACAAGTGAAATTAATAGAAAGTGGTTGTTTTATGTGTGCAAGTCATCAATGTGACCTATGCTACCAAAATCACACCACTTTGCATCAATTTAAAAATGACTAGTTTTCAAACTTCAATTTTGATAAACCTAAGACTCCTAGAAATGCTAGGAATTAATCTAGAAGCATAAAAACCTAAAAAATGACTATATGTTTACCAAAAATGGATATCAATTATAAAAGTTGTCTTGAAATCCTTAAGTTTAATACTTAGACCCTAAAAATGCTTAAGTACTACCCTGATTGGATTTTAAAAAATTATTTTCCACATCGTAAGGTGTGCAACTATGGGACCAATTCTATTAGATACTGAGTGAGCCTAATTTCTTATATTTACTAAAATAAATTTAACGTATAAGTTTACAATATAAATGTAAACATATACTTAACATTTAGAGTATTAAATATAAGCTTCTGGCCAAAGTTGCCTTCATTTGTAACTCCCACATGATTTTGGAGATGGTTTTTGTATTATTAAAAAATAATACGTACGCGTTATATAATGTCTATGCATTGTATAGTGCATTATATAATGTGTACACATTACATAACACGTATGCATTACATAATGTATACGCGTTACATAACACACACATTATATAGTGTGTATGTGTTATTTGAATTTGAATAAAAAACTAAGCCTTTAGGCTCAAAAATGGCTTAGATATCTGAGCTAAATGATTGCGATTGTGCATCTAAAATTGAAATCAAGAGTTTTGAGAAAAACTAACAAATTTCAACTTCAATTGCCAAATATGCTATGGAATTCAACATCAGAATTCAAAAAATTAATACCATCATGACGAACATGCTGACCTCTTTCTAAATATATGATTTTTATAATTTTTGGTCTATTTTAAGGGTTTAAAATTTATTTATTTCTAACTACTCTTTTTCTAGGCCACTACATGTCACACGGATACATGTCTATTCATGTTTATCTTATTTTTTTTTCATTGATCCAATTACAAAACAAATTATATGGTAACAAACTAGGCCTAATTTTACACACATTTTAAAAAATCAATTTTAATTGTTTTCTGGCTAGTTAGAGTGGGCTGCATGGATGAGTATTCATTTTTATGTTAGTTTTCAGGATCTACTTAATTAAAAAAATATTCATTAAAAAAAAATTGTAACACACTAGAAGATCTTATCTAAATATTCACCAAATGGTTTCAAACAATATTTAATGATGCTAAAAAATAGTCGGCCACAAAACCATCTATATACTATGTTTTCTTAAAAAAAAGGAGCTCCTCTTGAAATTTTAGATGTTTAACCTACTTATACTTAACCATTTTAAAAAAAAAGATTTTTAAAAACTAGATTTGAAATTCTACAATTCTTATTTTTATACCATCTTTAAATTTTGAGTTAGCCATCTCAAATTATCTATAGAAATTCAAATTTCTAAAATTTTATAAAAATCATGTCCACATGTAGGCTTTTTTTTAAACCCCAAATTTATGCACTTACCCTACGAAAAGTCTGTTGTTGGTCCATCCTAATAGAGTTTGCTTATGGAGAGGAGTGGTCTAGTGGGTAGTGTTGTTCAACTACCTCTTGTTTAGGGTATTACTATATCTTTGGCTCACCTAGATCCTACTCAGGATGGCTATGTGGCACTAGATCCTTCTTCTTCTGAGCCTTCTTTATGGACTACCTAGCTACATAAGGATGATCTACCACCACATCATTTTGGGGTAAAAATTTATGCTTATCGTTTTTGCCTTTTTCTTGTTGTCTTGAATTTATTATTTATCTTGCTAGCATGCAATATCTGATGCATTTGCTAATGTAAGTTAGTCCCTTTTAACTAGCGTGAAACTAGGCCATGACCTTCTACCAACCACCTTATCTTTGCAACTATCATATATCTTTATAATTTAATTTAATATAACTATATTAATGTGTTCCAATAATAATAATAATATTATAAATTAGAACCATCACATTTTTTTTAAACGTAAATACACTTACAATATTCAAATAAGTTAATCAAAGAACACATGAGCATTTGAAGTTTGAATCTGATTACTTTTAAATTTAATGCAAAGTAAAATGAAATCACTGTAAATAATTTTACTTCTTTTATTGAAAGAGAAATAACACCTATTATATAATATAATTAACTATATATATGTAAACTTCGACCTATGAGTTTTAAGACATTTTAAATAATAATTACTTCTCATTACCTAAGACTTGCATGTTTAATTGATTGAAGTGATCCTATATTATCTAATAAAGCAGGAAATAATATTTGCATTTACATTCTAAATAGTTATCTCTAATCTGAAAAGTAGGCAAGATTTTATTTAGTCAAAATAGATTTCACCATGCTAATTATTTTCCTCATTTACTTTCACAGTGAGCTGTAATTTTGTCAAATGTAATAGAGCACAAAAGGATAAACAAATTATCAATCCATGGAAAGGACTTAGGCTAGAGTATATATATCTTTTAAAGATAGTTTTAACATCTATAAATTTGGCCATCTATTTGTTACGGGAAGTTAATGTAATTATTAATTATTGATCATAGAAAAATTATACTGTTAAATATTATCATAAACCCATAAAACTTTGTTATATTATATAAATTTGAGAATGGCCTAACTAATTAAAAATGAACATAACAACAATTACTAACCAAATTGTTTACATGAATGTGAGCATTACGTAACTAAAAATTATGTAACATGATAATGACTATTGAATATATACGTTATATAATCACTCATTAATGGTACTATTATCAATGAAATTTCTAAGGTTATATGGACAACAAATGATTTGTATGATTCATATCGATCATCATGCTCTATAATAATCAGGGTAACAAATGATTCAGGGCTATCATTCTGAGACCCCCTTTCCCTTTCAACAATGTCATTCCTAGGGTTGTCCTTACATTCCTCATGATATTTCTCTGATTCCTCATCATCATTTTTTTTCAACCTCTACAGATGCCTGTTTCAAATCTTGATTTTTGAACTCATCAGTATCTTCAGAGCAACATGGTAGAGTGAGAGTCTTCAATGAAAGAGCATTTTTGAGAAGGAATCTTGACAAGATGACTAATTTTTCACTCATATCTATTGACATAGCAGGATATGCATTCTTCATATTTGTAGAGGCAAAGTTTGATGACATATTAATTTAATGAGTTGTTTGATCCTATCCCCTTATCAATGCAATGGTATGACATACAAAAAGTGTCTGATAGCTATGTAAAACATAATATCTTAAACAACTTTATCTCAAATACCAAATAAGAAGATATTGTTACCATCAAGCATGATGAAACTTTGAGTTCCTCAAGGTCAGGAAAGATATCGAATATGGTGAGACAAGGGAGATCTAAAAGTACCGTTGAGCATTCTTTAATAGATATTTTTCTCGATGATTCCATAATTGAATATCCTCCAATTGACAGTTCTTCAGGTGACCCAACCTCCTTTAGAAACACACAAGAATTTCGTTGCAATCTAGATAGTTTGTAGCAATCCCTGAGTTTGAGCTCAACCCAATCTGCAATTGCATTAATTTGAAATAATCCTTTATTATGAGTTGCAACAATTGTGGGAAATTTGTTGTCTTGGCAGGGATTTTTTTATGCGGGCCATTCAAAATTAAAATCTCTCTATCAAACTATTCCATTTGGTTAGATAACTGCTCCATTTGGCAGTCATGTAGCAGCATTTTCTTGGTGGTCATGGTGACTGTAATGTTGTGGTCAATGGTCAGACAGTGCAGTGAGTATTAAACGGTGCGGTCACTGAGGTTGATTTAAGTGAATTCAGGTTAAATATATTGACTTTATCAATGGTAGGTGGAACCAGATCCATGCCAATAGAAATCCCTCGATGACCGACGATGACCATCACACACAGAAAATTAACACGTGCTATTTAAACTTTGCCTATCTCCACAATCTTCTATTCTTTACTACAAAATTAAAATAGACTAATAATTAATTAATAACTTAAATATTATAGTAAATTGTTTTAAAACATCACAACTTCACATTCACCCCAAAAAATAAAAAATAAAATTAAATTAAATTAAAAATTAAAATAGACTAATAATTAATTAATAACTTAAGTATTATAGTAAATTGTTTTAAAACATCACAACTTCACATTCACCCCAAAAAATAAAAAATTAAATTAAATTAAATTAAAAATTAAAAATTAAATTAAACTATGATAAAATAACCACCATATATTATTCTAAGAGAAAAATGACTCAATTTAAACCA
Organism: Torreya grandis; assembly: GCA_037957365.1. Classification (NCBI taxonomy): domain Eukaryota; kingdom Viridiplantae; phylum Streptophyta; class Pinopsida; order Cupressales; family Taxaceae; genus Torreya; species Torreya grandis. The sequence continues at coordinate 825,452 of JARHVA010000481.1, read as the reverse complement.
AAGCACCATTTGAATTTCTTACATAGACAACGGTAAAATAAAAACTTAGCAAGGGTGGTTATTAAAATAAAAAGCTACGCAACATCCTACAAATTATGTCCATTTCTCTTTTTCTTAAGAGCATTAGAAGCTTTAGTGCAAATCGCATGAATGGAACCTGGAAAGGGATGTTAAAATGATGGGAGAAAGCCAAAGGATTTTAAGATTTTACATGCCCTCAGGATAACACAGGCCATCTACCAAATTTTCTTAAACGATAGTAATATTAAGGCGACGCATTCCATTTTAAATCAACCAATCTCTATATTTTCAAAAGCTTTAACGGTTTCTTCAAAACCGTTGATTTCCAGATCCATGGTTAGAACTAATTAAGCTGGAGGTTTATTACGAAGGGGCGAAGCCCTAAAATTCGTTTCACAAAAAGACAAAATTGAATATGCTGTTGCCAGCCCATTTTTAATTGATATGTTTCGCAGAAGCAGAGTCGTGAGAAGGGCAGTTTAGATGATGTCAGCTGCAAGTTGTCAATGGACGTCTGCACGAGGCAGGGACATCCGATGCAGGAAGGTAGGAAGTTGACGATGCGGCAGGGAGTGCATGGATTTGGTACGCTGCACAGGTCACAGGTTGCTCAATAAGGGTTCCACGTTGGAGATGGAATCATGCTTTCTTATGCTTCAATGCTGCATTGCTGTGCTTAACAAGGTTCGTAATTATTTTAAGGCTTTCAACGCCCTCACTTTCTGCTGCATAAACGCATATTTGTAGTCTGTTGAAAGTGCAGGGGCTATATGTGAGTCCGTTGAAATCCTTGACTGAAATGGAATGCGGTTCCACTTGAGTTGAAACAACTGAGATAAAAAAAATGGCGGTGATGTTGAACTTGGGCTAAGTTAAATAAAAGAAAAGAACAGAACTTGATATGGCAACAATGTTAATGCTGTTGGATGAAAACATTGCTTCGGGAGTGAGATTGTAAGAGTAGAAGATGTGACTGCAAGAAGATACAGTAATGGCAGCAGTGACTGCATCTACGAATAATCATATGGTGTATGTATTGCCATATGGATACGGAAGGCTGCTTAGGGTGTATTCTTTTCTCAGGTATCATCAATCTAAATAGTTGTCTGCATGTTCATCCAATACAAATATGTTTGGCTTGCAGCAGGTAGCTTGTTTGAATCACGGGAGAAGCATTTTAAGCACCAAACCTGTGGCTCAATTAGCACAGGGAAGTTCTTTCATAAAATTTAAGATTTAATTTATTATTTTATAATTTTTAATTTAAATTAATAATTACGTAAATTACAATTAATAATTAAATAAAATATATTTTAAATTCACAATTAAATAAAATAAAATAAATTAACAATCAAATAAAATAATTTATTGTTCAGAAATTTATATTTAAACGGTAACAAAGCAAAAAGTAAAAAGAATTTAAAATTTAATTTATTGTTCAATAATATTTAATTTAAATTAAAAATCAAATAAAATAATTTATTATTCTAAATTTTATAATAGAGCAATTGTAAATTAAAAAGTAAAAATAATTTCTCCTAATGATTTTTTATGGATTTATTATTATTTGGTGTATATAAATATGGTGTGATTTCATAATATTGTGTTTTATATTTGGTTTAAAATTATTCTTCACAATATAATGAGTCTCTATATTATATTGTGAAAGAGGCTTTCTTGGATTCTATCACGAGTTTCATTATACGTTGACCGATACTTTATAGTGAATTGATGGGAAGGGTAGAGGAATACCCACATTTAGTTGGTTAGTATAATTTATGATTGGTTTTGGCGGCTCTATTTGGGAATTAAATGACAGTTAAAATCTTCAAAAAAGGTGATAGACAATAACATTTACTATCACTTTGACAACTGAGGGATCATCTCTTTCATCCTTTCAATTGGTTGTTTTGTTGAGATCTTCACAACCATATTTGATCTCTATTTATTGATCTAATTGATCTTGCATTAGCTTTTAGTTAGGATACATTGAAATTTCAGAGGGATTTTGTTTTGGTTAAAACTATTTATTGTTATTTAAATTTTCTTATTTTGAAATTAAAATTTTACTAAATATTATGATTGTTAATTTTTGTTATATAGATTTATATAATTTGAATGTTCAATTTTTCTAGAACCTAAATTCTTAATAAATTTCGAAATTGATTAACCAAGTGACAATAGCGAAATTGATGCTGAATCAAATAAAAAAATTAACAAATATTATGTGAACAAGTCAACAATTGTGAGATCATTACTATTAATATGATTTATTTATTATATAAAATAATATTTATATATATTTAATATATTAATACATATTAGATATAATCACAAAATACAAATAAACAATTCATCTGACTTACTTTCTACCATAGAGGCAATTGCTAGTTATGTTCATCCAAGAGTTTCAATGCATCGATGTTGTTGGGAAAAGAACATGTTTTAGGAAATTGATTTATGGATCAACTGAGAGCACCAGTTGATTTTCTATGCTTTTAATCAATTATGAGAAGCATGCCCTAAAATACAAAGTAATATTTCTCACTACACTTCTCATTGCCCACAAAAATCGCAGAAGGAAAGTTCGTATGTAAGATGACCCTAACCTAAAATCGATCCAACCAATAAAAGGAATTTCATCAAACATGTCCCCCTACCCTTTCCATGGCTTCATAGTTTTAACATATGGAAAGAAAACAGAAAAAATATATTTAAATGATAATAATAAAAACAATAAAAATTATCTTCTTGAGATGTCTAAGACCCAAAAATAATATAAATGATACAAAGAAGATACAAATAATACAAAGAAGATACAAATGATAAAAATAGTATTTTATTATTTTTTAGAAGTAATTTAATATTATTTTTTGGATTATGGTGCAACTAATTAATTAAAATAGATATATTGGTATAGTGATGACCCAAATTTAAATAACATTAATATGACAATCCTATTAATATTTAGATGATTTATAAATAAAAGATTAATATTATTTGATATATAGGTATAATGAAAATATGAGAATTTGAATTTTTATATGAATCAACTAACCCTACAATTATTATATTTTAAAAATAAAAATAATATTATACTAAACCATCATAAAATACATAATGAAATTTCATATTATAAAAACATAACTTGTCATGGTGTTATTTGTATAAATATAACACACATTTAATTGCTAATTGTAAATATTTTATGAAAAACATTGATAAGAAGAAATCTTTCATATATACATATATATATATATATATATATATATATATATATATATATATATATATATATATATATAACGCTTATTCAAAGAAAAGACCAATTAATTTAAAACACTTTAAACCATTATCAAAACGGTTTAATGATAACAATTTTTATTTATAAATTATAATTTTATAAGAAATCTTATTATGGTCAATGCTACTTGACCATAATAAAATATTTATAAAATTATAATTTATAAATAAAAATTGTTATCATTAAACCGTTTTGATAATGGTTTAAAGTGTTTTAAATTAATTGGTCTTTTCTTTGAATAAGCGTTATATATTTATATATATATATATATATATATATATATATATATATATATATATATATATAATTATAATTTTCTGTTTTCAAAATTAATTATATAATATTTATTTATTTTACATTTATTATGATGTTTATATATATATATAAACATCATAATAAATGTAAAATAAATAAATATTATATAATTAATTTTGAAAACAGAAAATTATGTATATAAAGTTAATAAATTTTTTTTAAAGGTGATATAATGTTTTATGAAAATATGCTATATATTATCCTCCTTATTTTTTAATAGTCATTATATTTAAAACTTTAAAAAAAAACATATTTTTTAGAATTTAAGTGTTTTATCCAATTAAAAAGTTTATATAAACTGATTTCTTATTAATTTATATGAAAAGTGGACCTTGACTTTTTACAAACCACTTTATTATTATAACCATTTTATAAATTAATATTTTTTTAATTAATATTAGTAACCACTTTATTATTATAACCACTGGATTTTAATTTTCAAATTCTCAACGAATCCACACTGTTCACATTCCACATTCCAAAGTTGACTCCACTTTCGTCGGTTCCGTTTAATCTCACCCTGTTCATATCGTCACTTGCTTGGAGTTTACTGCGGACTGTGGCTGGCAATGGCAATGGCATTCCGGCAAGTGCATGTGCTTCTGCGTGACAAATCTCTCTAATTTCTTCGTATCCAGCGTCGAAGCGCGTCACCATTAAATTATTTTCAAAAACAGCCAAATTAAATTAGCTACGAAAATAGGCAGGTATATGCGGAAAGTGCCATGCGCTGTTGCACATCTCAAATGCTGTTAAATATTACCCGCCGACCACCTTACCAGAATTTTTGGTACGGGGCACTTGTGAGTTTGTCAAATTTCCAGCAATTTTTGTTCTGGTAAGAGTCAGCGAACGAAGCCGGCAATCTTACGTACTTTATTTACCAGCCTATATAAGTCTCTTTCCTCCCTCATCGCTCTATTAAACATCTTCCTTCCAAGCTTAATTTATTCATCTCTTTGCTTTACTGCGCTTCGATCGCTTGATAACTCTGAAAATGTTGGGAAGTCTGCTATGTTTGGCTGTGGTTCTTGTTGGGTTGGAACGGTCCAGCGGATCCAGACTGCTGTTTGGCGCCCAACAAAATCCTTCATCGTTCGATACGAATCTCGAATCTGTAGTGGCAGCGGCCACTACAGCAGCTGTGAAAGACGTCGCAGAGAACCATGGAGTGGCATGCGAGGGGGCTGAGATGAAACCCTGGAGCGGCTCTGCACAGAATGCCACAGGCGGCGACGACAACAGCAACCTGACGTTCAGGTTTAACAAGGATCGAACCCGTGACATTCCGAAGAAAAAGTCGGAGGTGGTGTACAATGTTCTGCCAAAAGGGGAAGTACCGCCTTCTAGGCCGAGTCCACGAGGAAATGCCGCGGTCGATGGGTAGCGGCTTTCCAGATCCACCCACAGCCCACCGGTGGGTCACTAGACCCTCACATAAAACTTAACACATCACAGTCAACAAATTCGTTGGGATCCTCTTACAACGCAGAGATGACAATGGAGCCTGAAATCTATGCACACAGGAAGCAGTACAGAAACTATTCTTTAATTATTTTTCAAAAGTATAGTAAATATACACAGTAAAATTCCATTAATCAAATATTAATAGCGTGTAATCCTCTGGTTATATCTAATTATTAAGATTTCTCAAGTTCCTCTTGTTCATATATGTTTATAAAATAATCTTTTCGTACACGGCTTCCGTGATTCACTTGTGATCTATGGTGAATTTATTATAGTGGCGTTAAATGTTATATTTAATCTTTTCTGGTTATATTTAATAAATGTTTATAAAATTATTATTTGTGATCAATGGTAAATTTATTATAGTGACATTTTTTATGTTCAAATTTTATATGCATAGGAAACATAATACTTAAAAAAAGTTGCAATGCAAGTTTTATTCTTCAAATTATTAAATAGGAAGTTCAATATATTATGGGAAAAAAAAAATTATTGTGTTCATGTATGAGTACAGCTTATGTTTATCTTAGGTTCAAGCTAATAGTTGGTAGTTGTTTTGTAATAAGAAAATATTTTTATGTAATGTTTTTATGCTTTTTTTGAAGTTGTGGGAGATCGCCTCTCTTCGGTAAATATAATCTAGAGTGAAAGAGACTTTCAGTGGTTCAAATTTGGGACTGTGGTAATCAGGTTGAGTGTTGGAGGCCTTTGGTGACATAATAGATTCATGTTAGTCTACTTCCTTTATCCTAGCAAGACTTGACTTTTAAAATTTTATCCAAAGTCTCTTCTTGATAAACACTTAAAACTTACCAATCCACCTAGCACTTGGGACTTACAATATATCATATATACTTGAATAATAACACCAACTACAATGTAATCAATCACCAAGAATGTTTCATCCCATTGACAAATGCAAAGCGTAAGAATGATATGACATCAATACCATACATGGAAACTAAATATTTTATGTTGAATGATGTAAGATAAGTTAATTGCTAAAACAAAATGTAACATTATTAAATAGATGAATTTATCTATTACTCATAATTACATTTGTGGGTAAATTATTAATTAAATAATATTTATAATTTAATTTTATAAATATAAAAACATAATATATTAAATTATAGACTTTTGAAAATACATTATATAAATTTTTATGAACACAGATTAACATTTATAATCCATCTTTAAAAATAAAAAGATTAAAATATCAAAATCTCTCCACACAATACATTGTTATCTTTGAAATAATAACCCAAAAAAAAAAGAGAGAAAAGAGTAAAAACATAATTATCTTATAACGAGTTTCAAACCGCCAGTTAACTACAAACGCAAAGCTAGTTAACTACAAATGCAAATAATAGTTGCACCTAACAGACCAAAAATCTCTTTGCAATCACCATGCTGCACAATAAGACTCCAAAGTCAAACGAGTTAAGAGCATAATGCAAATTTTATTGAATGAAATTTATGCTTTTTGAAAGCAAATTTATCAAAGAATTAAGTATTTACCTGAAAACGCCTGCCGCAACCCGAAAAACATGTGTTACACGTGTCAAAGTTTTGATGGCTCTGTAACCTGCTATATTCGTCCACGGGGTAGGTGACTAAGGCGTGCTGCACAAACCTTGTTAAAAGTCAATCCCAGAATCCTACTATATTCATATATAACACACACACACACTTTATGTGGGTTTGTGTTTAAGTGTTACTGGACTGTTCACTTGAACCTTTGATTTTGTCATCGTCAGGGTTTTGACTTAAGTGTTATTCATTGATGTTTTATTCATAATTCCATCCTTATGATTTTTAATTGACTGTGTTGAACTTCAATTATTCCATGTTATATTGTGATTATTAAAACTTAACATAGACATTTTTAAGTTGGGTGAATCAAATTGATAATTATTGTTTATGTTATAATTCAATTATGGTTATATCATTTTATTTTTTGTTAAAATGTGTACAAATACATTCTTGGACTAAACCAAAATAGTTACAAGTATATATTGAAGGTTTAAATGTTTAAAGATTGATCAGGATATTGGACAAGGTCTAAGTGGGATGAATTCAAAAGATATATAATAGATTAATATTTAATCCATTTTATATCATGCAATAGTTTGAATTAACCATCCTCACACTTAGCCTATACTTAATGCTTTAAGTATTCCCATCTCACCTTGGAATGAATAGATGTTGTCATTTGTGTTCTTTGTGGTCATGTCCTTGTTTGGAGTTTGATGCGCTCTCTCTCTCTCTCTCTCTCTCTTTCTCTCTCTCTCTCTCTCTCTCTATATATATATATATATATATATATATATATATATATATATATAGTTATCGTAACCACCAACTCGCTGATGGTTGGGGTGATAAGGACCATCAATGGGGGTCTATAGGGCTAGAAGGGTGGGCTTGTCCTCATCAGATGGTTTATGTTCAACTTCTATAGCTATAATGTCGCATGAAAAATGGTAAAAAATATGTTTATTAATTTGATTAAATTAAATTATTAATGTTGAATTGATTATCATAATGATATTGTTGGATGCTAACAAAACTTGTGGATATAATTTCAAACTGAATTATCAAGAGAGTGAAATAAATAAGATTGAAATTATATACAAGTACTTTGTAATGATAGTATTTATACTTATTCATTATGATGAATTAAATAAGAATTATATATTTATGTTAATAACGTATATGATCAATAAATGGGTTTGAATAATTAATGAACCAACTCTCATAGTTCTAATAATCTTGTAGAAAAATGATTTGGTACTACTTTGATTTGTGCTAGAAGTAAATATCTCTAATTATATTCTTTCTAGATTTTTAAGAGAATCACTTAAAAGATATGATGAATCTATTTTTAGAAATGGTTCCATTTAAAAAGATATGCATTAAGATTAATGTTTATTTAAGGTTTTTGCTTATGTAATTATAAACAAATGGATGGTTAAAGATAGTGAGCTATAGTTGTATGCTTCAAAATGAATATGAATTGATGGAATGCGATAGAATTTATTGATTATTATTAAATTAAATACGCATTTATACTCACCTTAGTCACATGGATTTAAAATTAATAAAGTAGCATAATAATTACCTTAGATGGATTATTGATGAGATAAATGATTACTCCCATCTATAATTACATATCTATATTAGAGAATATGAACCTTATAGTAATGCATAAAACTGGATTATGAGGAAAATGAAATAAATACTTTCTTTTATCAAGTAATTAAAGCATATTGGTTGCATGCAAGGTATGTTTCAATTATAAATTATTATTTATTCAATGTATACATATGGTTATAGAAGTTGAATGTAATTTGTAAATAAATATAATAATGAAAAAAGAACAGATAAATCTAAATTACAATAGTCATGAAAAATAATTTATTTATCTATTTAAATAAATGCATTCTATGAAACTAAAGTGCAACCTAAAACAATAATTAGTTATCTTTTCATATTAAATAATATGAAATATATATCTATACTCTTAACCCATTTGAGCTAAACTTATTTGGCATATTGCCATGGTTGCCAACATAAGGTATATAAAAGTTCCTTGAGTGGAACCTTTTATTTGGGTTCCACTCATCTTGAAACTCGAATAAACCTACTTAAATGGTTATTTGGGATGCCAAAAATAAAAATTGTTTAAGTTTCTTGTGAGGAACCTTTTATTTGGGTTCCACTCATCTTGACACTTCAATAAATTCTATTACTTTATTTATAAAACTTTGCTTACTATTTTTGATGTAATGGAAAGGAATTATTATTACCTTAATGTTATAAAGTATTCATTTATAAAATGATGTATTTAATAAGGAATGATATTTCGTAATGGATATATAATTTTATTATTGATTGCATAAGTTATCCTTTTATAAGTCAGCTCTAATTTAATTACTTATAGGCCTTACACTCTTTTATATAGCATTGGCTATGCCAATTAAAGTAGTTGAATAACTATAGGATGACATTATGGATTTTATAGACATCTAATTTTGACAAGGTACAATTAAGTGCAAGGACCCCTAAGATTATAGGGTGTTGTAACCCAACCGGTAGCACTCCAAATATTGTATTAAATATATTTCTCATATATTTGTATAATTTTTGCTTGAATTAAGATAAATATAGAAGTATGAAGTTAATTTTGTTGCTAATTTTTTAGTACTTATGTATTTTATGGCTTGAATCTTGATTTGAATACACGAGCAACCTAACCCATAACTTAATAACCTTAAGTATAACTTTCTCAGTTAAGCCCTTTCTTTAACTTAGCTATCCTCATGTGGGATTGAAACCCACTAAGTGATGAGGCATTTTTATAGGGTTAAAGACTCAGAAATGGTCCTATGAGGTAATAATGAGTACCACTTATGGTGATCAGAAATCATAAGTTTATATATATACTGATACACTTTGAATCTAATAATCCCTCTAAATAAAAACTAGTTCTTCATAGTGCCTTTTGTACGTACTTACCTCTAGTGCATTTCATTAGTTTCCCCTCTTTTGGTTCCAATCATGTTAACACATCATTCATCGTATGTCTCATTATGTTATTATCATGTTAACACATAGTTCATCTAGTATCAAAGTGTTATTCTGCACTAGATGACTCTGGGATTAAATATTTTCCTTCATCTAATTGTAATCTCTAAAGTTATCACTTGTGATTTCTCAAGATGGTTAGGACATGATCATGTAGAGGAAACATCCACATAAATATTTTGAATGGCATTACTTCCAGGGGCAACAGTTGAGGACATAGAAAAGGTCATCAAGGTCGCATTTTCATTCATAATCTAGATGAATTACCAGTGAATAATGTAGATAGTAATACAAAGGTACCTCATGCTAAAGCAGTTGATGGGATTCTAATTAATAATAATGAAGAAGTCCTTAGTGGGATATTAACAAACCTTAACACCTTACAAGGGAATATTGATAATCAAGAGCAAAGATTGAATAATATTTAAGGGATATCCCAAGAGGACGTACCTAGGATGGAAATGGGTCAAATAGAAAGACCTATAATCTAAGAATTACCTTTGGAAGCTTCCTTTGAATACCTTTTTAAGTTAAGAATTATGTGATGTAGTTGATGTTTCGTTGGTACACTTGCATAAGTACTTTAATTTTCATAATATGCCTTCTAATGTGAAAGCCAAAGTGATAACCTATCAGTTAATAGGACCTACAACATTAATATGTAACCACCTTTGTGTTATTGAAGGGTATCAAGCTTTAAATTTATCTTGGTCTATTTTTGAGACTCAATTACGTAAAAGGTATCTGAATGAAAACTATATGGAGTAGAAAATCACTAATTTTTATCTCTTAAAATAAGATAACATGACTATGGTAGAATATGAGAATAAATTTTTTAACTTGATATGTCATGTGAACTATATGCATGATGAAGAAATAAAGATTACCAAGTTCAAACTATGACTTAAGGATATCTCGATGCATGATGTTAATATGAAAAATCCAAAAACATTGGCTACAACCATAAAATCAATCTATAGGTCTAAAGAGAAAGAAAAGTCTCACTAAAAGACAAGAATTCAAGTCTAAAAGGTAGTAGTCTAAGGCCGATAACATTTCTCCCATAAACAAGGATTTCAAGAAATTTGATCATAGATTTCCAAGAAGCAATAAAAATTACAGCATGTTGCCAAATCAAAATAGGAATTTCAAGTCCCATAGACCTTCCAAAACTAGTTCTTACAAGAAGGAATAACATCAAAATAACTAATGTGGACCTACCACAAGTGCTAATATAATTTTTGCAACAACGTTTAGATCAATTATGTTTTGGGACTGTGGTGACAATCACTATAAGGATCATCCTAAATTAAAATCAGTCCAAATAGTGAACCATACAGTGTCTGTTGTGGTTGATAACCACAATGATGACATATAGGCTACTCCTATTAAAACTCTAGGTAAAATTAATGGTTTTCATTTTATTATTTTGATTGATTATGGTGCAATAGATTGTTTTATTGCCCATTTTACTACTAAGGAATGTAATATGAAACCAATCTTGATAAGAGAAGGTTGGAAAGTGGAATTTGATATTGATAGAAAAGTGCCTATTCTTGAATGCTTGGAACAAGTAGATCTGGATCTTAGTGTTTTTAAGACTAAGAATTTTTTTTCCTCACACCTTTAGGGATATATAAGCTCATACTTGAGATGAATTGGATTCATGAACATCAAGCCACACTTGATTACGTGGGTAAAAGTGTGTGATGCACCAATGGCCTTGGCCAAATTGTAGAATTGCAAGACATGCAAGGGTCTATGAGACGTAAAATACTTTCATCCTTATGACTAAAAAGAGTTGTTAGGAAAGGTTGTAAACTCTATGTAATCTAACTACAAGAAATTTCTAATGAGAAATAGTTGGAACATGCAAATTTTATCATATTAAGAAAATTTATAGATGTCTTTCCTAAAAAGTTGTCCGGGTTGCTACCCAAGTTAGAATTTTATTTTTCAATTGACATCATACCTAGATCTGCCATTGCATCTAAAGCACCTTACCACATGAATGTGGCCAATCTACAAGAATTAAAAGTTTAGCTACAAGAACTTTTAGATAGTGAAATAATATGACCTAGTTTGTCTCCTTGGGGAGCTCTAGTAGTATTTGTAAAGAAGAAAGATGGTAATCTAAGGCTTTGTGTTGATTACTGCATGTTGAACAAGGTAAAAATAAAAAACCACTACCCTTTGCCTAGAATTAATGATTTTTTTGACCAAATAAAGGGTGTTACAGTCTTTTTCAAGATAGCTTTGAGCTCTAGTTACCATCAACTATGCATCAAGGAAGAGGACAATCATAAAACTATCTTTAGGACTAAATATGAACATTACAAATTTATAGTTATGCCTTTTGGATTAACTAATGCACCTGCAATCTTTATGAACCTGATAAACAACATTTTTAGAGATTATTTGGATAAGTTTATGCTAGTTTTTCTTCATGATATTTTAATTTATTAAAAATATGAGGCTAAACATGATCAACACCTTCATCTGGTATTGAAAATACTAAGACAACATAAGCTATATGGAAAATTTTACAAAAGTGCATTTTATAAATATGAAATTCATTACATAGAACACATTATTTTCAAAAAAGGTATTTTTATTGACCCCACCAAGATTAAATCCATCCAAGATTGTCCTACTCCTTCTAATGTGCATGAAGAGCAAAGCTTCATGGGTTTAGTTGGTTATTAACGACGCTTCATTAAAAGCTTTTCTAGTGTGGCCTATCATATCACTTCTAGTGTAAATGAAAGAAGTTTGAATGGACCCCTCGGTGTGAGGAAGATTTTATTAAGTTGAAGGGGATTATTACCACAACTCCTATTTTGATCATACTAGACTCAAATGGTAATTTAAAATTTTGGGTTGATCCTTCCAAAGAAAGCTACTGAATAATCTTAACTCAAGATGGAAAGGTTGTGGCCTATGAGTCATGAAAGTTGAAAGAGCATGAATATAATTATATTACACATGACATGGAACTTGCTACCATTGTCTATGAACTTAAGAAATGGAAACATTTTCTATTGAGATTTTTTTTTAAAGTTGAATTTGATCATATAATTCTTGAATATTTGGTTTTTGAAGAATATTTTAATGTGTGCCAGCATAGATGGCTAGAATTTCTGAGTAATTTTGACATAAATATTTCTTATGTCAAAGGTAAGGCAAACCATGTGACTGATGCGCTCAGAAGATGTAGTGCATTATTACCTTGTCAATCTTAAAAGGAAATTTTAAAATCACTATTTTGGAATAACAACTTGCTAATGTATTTTTCCATGAAGTAAGTGCAGGTTTGGCTGACGAGATGGTAAAAAAATGATTTGTAAATTTTATTGTTAAAATAGATGGCCTGATTAGGCATAAAGTTAGAATTTATGTCCTCGAGATAGGTTTTTTTGAGAAATTATATACTTAAGAAAGTGCATACAAGATCTTAATATGCTCATCTAGGTGACAAAAATGATGCATGAGCTAAAAAAGCTCTACTTTTGGCATGGGATGAAGCATGATGTCATTGAATTTGAAGTGAAATGCTTGGAATGATAGTATGTTAAAGATAAACATTACCATTTAAGAGGGTTGTTGCACCATCATGATATTCTTCAAGATAAGTGGGTGGTAGTCTGAGCTGATTTTATTTCAGGGCTGCCAAAATCATGTAACATACATGACATAATTCTAGTAGTGCTTGATAAAGAAACTAAAGTTGGCCACTTTATTGTTGGAAATTTGATAGATAATGAATCTATATTTGTAGAACACTTATTGAAATAAGTATTAAGACTCTATGACATAGTTGAAGTGATCATATCAGATTAGGATAAAATATTTAATTCAAGGTTTTGGTACATTTTAACTTCAGCATTTGGTATAAAGCTGAATTTTAGCTCATCATATCATCTAGAAATAGATGGATAAACTAAATGGCTTGACCAAGTGGTTAAAGACATGTTATGAATGTATATAATGGATCATCAAACCATATGGGAGGATTATCTTCATCTATTTGAATTTACATATAATAATTCTTATCATTCAACTATTAAGATGGCTCCTTTTGAAGCCTTATATGGACATAAGTGAAGAACACCTATTGGCTAGGACAAATTAGAAAATACGATAGTTAATGAGCTTGATTTATTTTTAGAATATGACAAGTAGATAGAAATAACAAGGAAAAATTTAAAGGCAACCTTTGATGTATAAAAAAAACTATGCAGATCTTAAGAGAAACCCATGGGAATTCAACATAGGGGATAAAGTTGTTGTACGCATTAGACCACATAAATTTCTTATTAAATTTGGAAAGGCTTCCAATTTGGTAGCATGAGTTATCAATCCTTTCAACATAGTGTAAAAGATTAGTCCTACTCCTTACCAGATGACATTTTCTTATTCTCTTTCAAAGATTCATGATGTTTTTCATATTACATTATTAAGAAAATATATACCTGATACATCTCATATTTTGGATTTGATTCATTTATAGGTAATGAAAAAGGAAAAAATCTAGTTGGAACTAGTTAAAATTTTGGACCATCATATTTTTAAGCAGGGTAATAGGGACATACAACAAGTTTTTGTGCAATGGGATCTTATCAACAAAAGAAGTGCCACATGGGAAGATGCTCATGTTTTTAAACAACATTATGCTTGGATTTTTTATTGACTTATCAAGATTGGTCATTTTCATAGGGGGAAGGATGTCATGATCCCACATTTTCATATATATTATGTTATTATTTTATCACTTTGATACTAAACTAGTTTAGATGTTATTTAGTTGGATTATGTGATACTTGTTGTAGCAGTGTTGGCTCCATACTTACTCTATGGTTAATTTTTTTATGGGTTTATTATTATTCTCCTATTGATGAATTTATAACGTATATGGATTATTGGATTTCAACATAACTCATATATGCCATGTTGGTGACTGCAGGTTATCTATGAGCTAGGCAGGTTCATGGAGGTTGTAATCCCAAAAAAATGTTTCTAAACACATCTATATGGCCATCAGGTATACTATTATTTGATTGTCCTTTAGATAATTCATTTTGGTCATTATGTTTTGACTGTGGTCCTTGTGTGTGTGCATTGACAATTGTACCTTACCAATTTCATTATAAGTTGTTAATTGTCATAATGGTTCATTATTTTATATTATATATTGTCAACCACTACCTTTACCTGTACTCATACCTTCATTGTTTATTCTACAAGGTTTCTAAATAATGTTTCCTATTAGTCCCTATAGATTCATTAAACCTATCTAATCTACCAAGATGCAACCTTTGGGAACCCTTGTTATCCCCCTACTATCCTAACGCACCTTCGACCTAGCATTGTTATCTAAGGCTTATTACATTCTGTTTAAACAACTCTATAGTTGTGGTTTGAATTAAACATAGTGTAAAATATTAATTGTATTAAAACATCATTACCAATGCTATTAACACATCGACTTGGGTCGATGGCTTACATGAAAAAATCATTAAGATTTATTTAATAAGGTAGGGGGTGAGGGTTATGATAATAGCAGTTTGGTTATGCTAATTTTGCTAGTCTAGTCTCTTATTGGCTGAGGTATGTTTTCTTGGTGAGCCTTCCAAACATGCCATTAATGGTAAGGTTGGTGAGATTTTCCTAGCATATGCTACATTTATCTCACCTCCAAAAAATTAAATGAAATTTGATGGAGTATGGGGAAATGGATGGAAAGGTATGGGGAAGGTGGATGATAGATAGAATGTTAGGAATATGGGGAATTTTAAATGCAAACAGTGAACTGTTTCACATGGTTTTAATGGCAAGCTAGTCAGTTAGAAAAAACACAAATATTTTAGATGAATATTTGAGATTGTCATTCCTTCTAGATTTTCTATGTGGTTTTTAAGTAAATTTTTATTTTTATTATTTGGCTATTTATTTTACTGGGTTACTATAATGATGAAAACTTAAAGGCTACACATGTAGCTAGAAGTCCTCAAACTTTTGGATTCATGCACAAACTTATTATAATGATATAATGATATGTTTATTGCACATAAACTTGTAATAAACAATAAGTTGTATATCTATATCATTAAATTTAGTTATTATCATTATGTAGTCACATCATTATGATATAGGTGAAGTTTATGTATGTTGTATGGTTTGAATATCATTCTCTTGGTCTTTACTCTACCATTTTGGTCTATATTCTTATGCGTGACTCTGTTTTATTATGTCACGATATGATTTAATATTTTTAGATCTCATGTTTATAACCATACCAACTGATTATTATTTATTTTTAAGACTGTGTTTATATAATAAAATTATTTGGGTTCTTAGGTACCTTTATGCATAAATGTTTAGGTTTATATATGGTGAAGATGCAACCTGGGATTGAAGGAATCAATTATATACTGGATAGTTTTATCTAATTTAAAACTATCTATGTTATATTTGGTTAATAGTTATTTTCACTCCCAATTGCATTAAAAATCTAACTATGCATTTGTTAACCTTCACTGTGTTAATTTGTATATGTATTTTTTATTTTCTCTAAGCGATATTTTTCTAGGTGGTGGATATTTTTCTATTTGAAGGACTATGATATTTTATTTAGTCTATGAAAAGAAATCTTGTCCTTGTCTTATTTGATCTTTGGGATTATCACATTTCAACTATAAACTATTTTTGTTCGAGACTTTATTTTATTTTATGTGGATTTCATAAATATTTATTTGATTGGTTCATAGGTTTTCATTTTCAATTAATTTAAAGTGTGCTTTTGTACACACACACACACACACACACACACACACACACACACACACACACACACACACACACACACACACACACACACACACACACACACACATGGAAGTATAACCATACATACATACATATATATAGTTTCATTCACTCTATGTTCTAATTGATTGTGCTTCTTTGTGGATTATTCTTTTCAAACTTTGTTTCATATGATGTTCAGACCTAGTTTCTTTTACGACTTTAAACCATTCAAATCATTTTTGAATTCATTGATGGTAATTATGTTATTGATGGTAATTATGGCAATCTTAAATATATATATATATATATATATATATATATATACATACATACGAACATAATTTTTATATACCCTAGGTGGTTTTGTGTAAATGAACTGTATTTGTATTTCCGTTATCTAACTACTATGTGTGTGTGTGTGTGTGTGTGTGTGTGTGTGTGTGTGTGTGCATGCGAGTGTGTGCTCACGCTTTATGTGGCTATACATTTAAGTGTGATTGGACTGTTCACTTAAACCTTTGATTTCACCACTTGGGGTTTTTTAACTTAATTAAGTGTTATTCATTGATGTTTTGTTCATTATATATATATATATATATATATATATATGTATGTATGTATGTATGTATGTATGTATGTATGTATGCTTTATGTGGCTATGCATTTAAGTGTGACTGGACTATTCACTTGAACCTTTTATTTCACCATCTTGGGTTCTTTGACTTAAGTTAGTGTTATTCATTGATGTTCTATTCATAAGTTTGTCCTTATGATTTTGAATTGACTATGTCAAACTTAAATGGTTATTCCATGTTATATTGTAATTATTAATACTTGACTTAGACATTTTTAAGTTGGTTGAGTCAAATTGATAGTTATTTATTTAATAATTTAATTTTTGTTATATCATTTTTTTTTCTTGTTGAAATTCGTATAAATCCATTCCTAGACTAGACTAGAATAGTTATAGGTATACATTGAGGGTTCAAATATTTAAATACTGATAAATATATTGGATGAGGTCCAAGTGGGATGAATTTGGCTGATATATAATGGATTAATAGTTAATCCATTCTATATCATTCAATTGTCTAAATTAATAATCCTTACCCTTAACCTATGCCTTGGAATGAACATATGTTATCATATGTGTTCTTTGTGGTCATGCCCTTGTTTGGAGTTTGATGTGCTCAAAATACATTACTTATTATAGTTATCATAACCACCAACCTATTAATGGTTGTGGTGATAAGGGCCATCAATAAGGGGCTCATATGGCTGGAGGAGTAGGCTTATCTTAATTAACTACTTCATTTTCATCTTCTATATCGATAATGTCGCATGGAACATGGTAACAAATGTGTTTATTAATTTTATTAGATTAATTTATTAATATTGTATTAATTATCATAATGATATTGTTTGCTACTAAAAAACCTTGTGGATATAATTTTGAAATGAATTATCAAGAGGGTGAAATAAATAAGGTTGAAGCTATATATAGGTACTTTGTTATGGTAGTATTTAAAGTTATTCATTATGATGAAGTAAATAAGAATCGTATGTTTATGTTACTAACTTAAGTGATCTATAAATGGGTTTAGATAATTCATGAACTAACTCTCATAATTTTAATAATTTGGTATAAAAATGATTTGATTCTACTTTGACTTGTGTTAGAAGTAAATACCTCTAATTATATTCTTTTTAGTTTTTGAGGAGAATCACTTAGAAATATATGATGAATCTATTTCCATAAATGGTTCCATTTAAAAAGATATGCATTAGGATTAAATTTTATTTAAGTTTTTTGTTTATGAAATCATAAATAAATGGATGGTTACAAATATTGGGCTACAATTGTAAAAAGATAGAAACCATTTACAAATATTGAGCTATAGTTGTAACCATTCCACTCATCTTGAAACTTGAATAAACATACTTAGCTAGTTACATGGGCTGTGAGTAGTAAAAATTGTGAAAATTCCTTGTGAGGAACCTTTTATTTGGGTTTCACTCATCTTGACACTTGAATGAATTCTGTTGCTTTATTTATAAAATTTTTCTTGTTATTTTTGATCTAATGGAAAGTAATTATTAATACATTAATGTTATAAAATATTCATTTATGAAATGATGTATAGAATAAGGAATGATCTTTTGTAATGGATGTCTAATTTTATTATTGATTGCATAAGTTATCCTTTTATAAGGTAACTCTGATTTAACTACTTGTAGGCCTTACACTCTTTTATATAGAATTGGCTATGCCAATTAAAAGTAGTTGAATAACTATAAGTGACATTATGGAGTTTATAGGCTTCTAATTTTGATAAGGTATAATTAAGTGCAAGGACCCTTAAGGTTGTAGGGTGTTGTAACTTGACTGATAGCACTCCAAATATTGTGCTAAATCTGTTGCTTGTATAATTTTTTTAGTGTTGCTAGAATGATGATAAATTTGTAAGTATGAAGTTAATTTTGTTGCCAATTTTTATTACTTATGTGTTTTATGGCTTGAATCTTGATTTGAACATACAAGTAACTTAACCCATAACTTAAGAACCTTAAGTCTAACCTTATTGATTAAATTCTTTCATTAACTTAGCCATCCTCATGCAAGATTGAAACCCACTAAGGAGAATGAGGCATTTTCCTAGGGTTAAAGACCTAGAAATGGTCCTATGAGATAATAGAGAGTACCATTTATGATTCTCGATATTTATCAATGTATGTGTACACTGATACATAGTAATTCCCATAATCTCTGTAAATAACAAATAGATTCCCCATAGTGCCTTTTGTATGTACTTACCTCTAGTGAATTATCTCAATTTCCCTTCTTTTGGTTTTAGTTATATTAACACATAGTTAATTAAACATCTCATTGTGTTAGCAAGTGGGTCTAACACATATCCAACATGTACTCTGATATATGATTCAAAATTTTTGTAGGGGTTATGTCATAGGTGAAGACTAGGATTACAATAATTATCTTAAATGGTGGACAACCTTATTGACTTTAGGTAATAGGATTAGTAAAATGCATATTTTTATAATTTGTGTTGCTTATGAAAACAATATTGAATTAGAGACTTTGAATTTTTTGGTTGCAATTTGCATTTCTTAATACTTGGAAGATTTATAAGATTAGAAGTCATGGGGCAGATGAATGGAATGGTTTGTGGTTATATATATAGCTTTTTATTTTCATTGGAGTGGAGCTAAAAATATTGTACAAGCATATAAAATATAACATTATTACATAGGTGTTACATATAAGTGAAATATAAAGAAAAAATGGTTGTGGATATGAACCCTATTACTAAGAAGGAGTTATTTCTTAAAATACTATCTTACTTTGATAATCTAAAGTTATCTAATAGTTTTTAGATTAGTTTACGTGCATAACTTTGGTAAATATTAAAATTCACATACAAAAATTCTTAAAATAACCACTTAGGTGACTCTAGTGAGTATTTAACCCTATATTGAAATAAGAACATTAAAAACTCTTTTTACTATTTGCTCTAAAAACTAGTAGTCTATTCTATTTTTTTTATATTACCAATATCTTTATGAAAAAAAAAGTCATGTGGAAAAATTGTCACCCAATAAAAGAATAGATATAGTATATAAGCTTATTCAACTCAATAATATTACCCAAATACTAAATATAATAAGTATCCTACTAACTCTGGCAAAATCATAAATCTTGTTTTCTCATGTTGCTGCCAACCAAGTTTGATAACATGCATTTAACTCCCTTTAAAATCAAATATCTTGAAATTCTTTCATTTAACTTCTCTACACATCTTAACACCTTATAATTCTTTTTTGTGTCAATTGCATTTAATACATGCCTCGAATAAAAATAGGGCATGAATAATGTCTTAAAATGCTTCCTCCAATCACAAACTAGTAAATAATATTTTTTGCACCCAGAATGAGGACATCCTATTCGACTACCACATCCTTATAATACTTTTATTCATATCTTGATTTGACTAACTAAGAGCTAGTTTACCTATCTCAATCGTATGAGAACTAAAAATGCATTATCAGGATAGATATCCTACTCATTTGCATGTTTACCACCTATTAACTTGAATAAATCCATGAAAAACCTATCCATTATATCATTTTAGAATCAAACATCCATATCACCATTTCTAATACTAAAATAGTTATTCTCTAAATATACGATCATTTTTTGTGTTTTAGATCCACTTAGCTTAAGAAATTCAATGTTTCTTTCTAAAAATAATGATCCTTTCATCAACCTTGAAGTAACAACCATTCTTACATTTTTGCAAATCATGTGATTACTCATGATATTTCCTAGATAGAGATCACAACTACAAATATATGTAAGTGTAAAGACTAAAACTTGGATAAGGAGGAGCATCAAATAGACTATTTTATTTATTAAAGAACCATACATACACCAAAAGGAAAAGGGAAAAGGAAATTAACAAAAATAGTGAGAATAAAACTATTTACAAGGACTAGTGGAAAATAATAAGACTATAAAAATACATTCATTGGCTGAGAGAAGTAACTAGCATTTCAAAATAATGGAATTGACTTATGAGTTTCAAACACATTCAAAAATAGTGAATAAGTTTGTGGGAAGAGGAACTTAAAATTAATGTTCATACAAACATGTTCGTTGATGAATGAAAAAATCATCAATGTTTTCTTATTTTAAAATGAAATCATTATGAACTCTTCAATATTATGTGAGTAATCCCAGATAATATTTAACTTTTTCAATGTATTCTTGGGTGACTTCAAATAGATATATGGTATATAAAATATCTAAATTAGGGAGAATTGTGTCACATGTCTATTTTTGGGTTGAAACACCATTATGTTTATCTTCTAAAATGAATGAAGTGTTGATATTCATTTCTAAATTACTTCCCATGATAGAGACAAATTCATAGTTGAAGTAATCCTTGTTATGATCTTCCTTTATCTCTTATGCCTTGACAATTTCCATTTTTATTGTAATGAATATTGGGTGCCATTAATTTTTTTCTGCCTTCATGTGTTCCTTGACCTCAAATTTGATATTGGTTATATCCTCAATCTCTGTAGGCTTAATTTCTTTGTATTCAAATCTTGTGGAGAACTCTTCTAGAATGGAATATGAAAAGGAAGTGTTAGTAGAATCTTTACTTTTGATCATTGAGTCTTCCATTATGATACAAGAGGAATCTTATTCTTTATAGAAAAGTGGTTTTGTACTATCTTCTCCTTCAGAAGTTGAACATCTCTCTCTATATTAATGTTCCTTTTTGTTTGTGGTTTAATAGTTGTTCCTCAAATAACTTATTTTATGTTTGGACTATGAATTTTAAGCAATTTTGTGAAATAGTTAAATGTTTCTCTTATTTATAAAATGAGAATCCAAAATATTTATCTACTCTCTGATCAATAATCAGTTTTTCCAATTATGAAATTGAATCAATTATATGTGATAGGAATCACTTCATATTTTTTCCTATTTGAGTTTAGATATGTTTGATAGGTAATTTTCCTTCAAAATATCTTTTGTAAATGTTGAGGGATCTTAATTATATTAGGTTCAACTACTTTATCACCACTAATGACAATAGTAGTATGTTTTGAGGTTTATTTCCTCAAAATTCTAGACAAAGTCATATCATCTCTAATTTTGATAGTTTCCTATTGTGTGGATTCTAATTCATTGACCTTGTTCCTAATTAAGATGAATTTTATCCCTAGTTGTACAGAACCAATGAAGATACAGATCTGATTGTTGAGACATGGTTGATCCACCTGAGGAATCAATCATAATAATTTATTGAAGTGGGCTATGAACTCTCAAATATGATCATCATCTTGCTTTTAAATTTGAAATAAATCTAAAAAAAATTCACACACATCCACAATTTATTTGAATCTATTCAATAACTTAGTTTTCAAAGATTCCCAATTCATAATGTATCCATATTGTAGGTTTCAAATCCACTTAGATGAAAGATTGATGAGATTTTCAATAAAAATCTTGGTAGTGACATCTTAATGCATAACTCTCAAGATGATATAGGACACTATGAAGGCTAGGATATGGTTATTTTCATATTGACCATTTTCTCCTAAAAAAATCAAAAATCTCTTCCTCGAACTTGAAGGTAACTCATGTATTGGGCTACATCCAAAAACCAAAAATGTTTCCTCCATAAGACATGGGTAACATTGGGGTTGATATGAACCAATGTCATTTATCTAATCATATTGTTGAAAGCACTCGGTATATTTTCTCAACAAAGTTGTTATCCTCCATTTTAGGGGAGGTTCCTTAAAATGTTTGAAAATTATGTGTGTAAAGCACCTTGATTCTCAATAGAGTCATTAATAAATGTTGGCTCAAAAATTTATCAAGAAGAAAAATTAGTGACTTTGAGTCAACGGTGTGGGAACTAAGCTCTTGTGTCAGTCAACAATGTAGGGATAAAGTACCTCTCTTATTTTTTTAATTACGGGTGAAGGGTGGGGTTTTAAAAAATTAGGAACCCATACCCTAAAAATGAAACAAACATCCAAGGAATACACAAGTATACATTACAATACTCTTGACAGAATAACAAATAAAGGTTAAATAAAAATAGCCACTAGACAACTAAAAAGCAATGAGAAAATGACCTCACATGCCAAGATTATAAACAAGAATTGCTGTCCTTCCACCATAACAAATCAAGAACTAAAACAACTAAGAATCTCCCATAAAAATTTATTTGTTATATCTAAGATACATTGTCATGGGTTTCAAACCTTGTTTACTTTTTCCTTTCTTTTTAGTACTTACAGTTTTTGATTCTCATCCCTACTCAAGAATTGGCAATATAAGAATGGATATTTTTAGAAATTTTTCTTGATTCTATGTTTACATTATGTCAAACAAACCTTATCCTTCTAAATGAATCTGAGCTCATGAATCTGGTCTACTATCAATATTACCATGCATCCTTTCTTGTAACATAGAATCACCCACCTCTTTAGTCTTTACCCCAACACTTGATGCCTCCTTATTTTAGGTCTGCTCCACTACTTCCAAAGGGGTATCAGGTATTATATCTTTTCCCTCACTATCACTTCCACTATAATTTACAACTTGAATTGAAGAATGTTATATTTTTGATTTCTTCTACCATGAAAAAGTTCTATTGAACTTGAAGCTTGGCTACTCATTGAAAAGATGCCTTGTTTTGAAACATCTTCAACACCTAAAAGGGATTCCTTCAAAATACAAGAATCAAATTCAGCTTTCCCCCCTACACTTAGTTCCACTTGGGTAGGTAGATCCTTGGAAAAATAAACATAAACCAACATATAAGCATATGTGGAATGCCACTATCATTAGTCAATTTATTAGTGGTCCAAAACTTCCCCATGGTCTTTCTAATGTTAGTAAACACCAAATCATTCAAAAACTAGTAAGGAAGGTTTGGGAGCTTAATCCAAATTGGTTTGAAGTTGAAATTTTAGTCTAAGAATTAAAATCATGGCATTAGGGTTTCACCAAAATATTATGGTTATCCCATTCCTAAGTAGAGTCCTTAAAAATAGCCTCTTTATATTCTATAAAATTAAACATCTTAAAAGAAAACCTTTAGAAGAGGGGTGATTATTTATTTTACCTTCAACTAGAGATTTCCATCAGGTTGAGATCCACTCATGAAGTGCAAACAGAGTCATCCAAAACCCTTTAAATTTACAAATCAGATCTTGGGAAGATAACCATTTTTCCCTCTCAGAAATAATTTCAATCTCTTTCTTGTTTAATAAGACAATAGGGGTATCCTTCACTAGAATCACATGAGATCTTGGTTTACGTTTACTCATATTTTATGCAAAATGTCTTCCCCCTAATCAACACTATGAATCTATTTGATTTATAGATTTGGGCCACAACTAGCTTCCAAAATCATGAGAGCATCCATCCCCTAACTCCATCCTCCTATTGTCTCATTCATAGTCAAGACCACAAAAACTTATAGACTCAACAAATTCACATCACCCCTACATGTAGATGTCATCACAATTGTGAACTATGTTTTATTTTATCCATCAAACCTTTGACGATTAGATTTGGAAGGAGATATATTGTTCTTGTTATCCCTTCCCCTCTACTCTATGATGCCTCTACCAAAGCCATTACTTATAGGGCTATTATTTGTTGTGACTAGCTAGTGAAATCCATCAATGCCATTGACTTAGAATCCTTATAATGGATATAGGTTATGTCAATAAAAATATTAGTAAGATCATTGATGCTATCATGCCCAATCATAGTCTCTTCCATCACTATCTTCCTTGCTTCTACCACTGCTGGCCTTGTCGTGGTCACTATTGGAAGATACCTTAATGGTCTTGAAACCCTAGCCATCATGATAAACCTATTAATTATGATACCCTTTTCTTACGAGTAATTAGAGCTACATTATAATAAAATTTAAAAAGACAAATTAGGGAAAGAGCTATTCATAACAAAAATATTTTTTATAGGGGTTTTGTATTTTTATCAATAAAGTAAAAAAATAAGATAGAAAGGAAATGAGGTGAATGAAGGGAATGATGGGAACTAGAGAAAAGAAAGTAATAAAAGGAGAATGGTATTATTATGGTCAGTTAAACATAGAGCTAATATAATAACTCCAGGGAAAATGAAGGATGATTCTATGTGATTAAACATAAATATTCACTAGAATAACCCAAAAAGGAGAAACACTATGCTCATGAAAATCTATCCTCATTTAATGGGTGGTAAAGACATAATTACACCTTTAGGAGTGTAAAACATACAATGAAATTATTTTTTGATACTAATATCACACCAAAGACAACCATCCCATATTTAATCATAAAATATAATTAAATATTGCTTAAACCTTGCTAAGATTTCACATTTGTTGAAAAAATAGATAGATTCAAAAAGAAACTCTACTATGGAATTTCCAAATTAATACTAGATAATGGTTATGAATTTTTTTTAAATACAAATGAATCATACAATCATAATTCATGAAGAGAATCTCAACATATAGTTTACAGAAATACTTCTTTGTTTTGATCCTTGTTGAGTTGTAATACAATCTTGCCTTCTAAAATTATGCCTCAGATTTTTGCTTTTTAAAAATCCCCTTGTAATGAGCCTGATACTCATATTTATAGTGAGATAAGTTGGTTATGATGTGTAACCCCCTCCTTTTCATTTTAGATGGTGAAAAAGTGATTTTACAAAAAAACACCACTTAAGTGGTGAAAAAATTGTTGGTACAATTACACCATTTGTAAGAGTTTTAAAAAGAAATTCCACGACTCAAAAAAGTGTAGACTATGAAATGGGAATTTCAATATATTATAAGAAAAATAAATGATGTTTATTGTATTCATTTAGGACTACATCTTATGTCTATCTTAGGCCCAATTTAACCGTTTGTAGTTGATTTTTAATTAAAAAAAATATTTTTATGTAATGCTTTTATGTTTTTTTAAAGTTATAGGAGATCACCTCTTCTCAATAAATCCAACCAAAGTGAGGGAGATATTTTGTGGTTCAAATTTGGAACTGTTATCATTAGGTTAAGTGTTAGAGACCTCTGATGGTTTGAATTTATAGCTATCATCATTAGATTAATGAACACTCAATAGATTCCTGTTAGTCTACTCCCTTTACCCTAATAACAATGTTTACATTTAAATTTTTGAACCTAAATATTTTCTTGATAAACGCATAGAACTTACCAATCCACTCTACATTTAAAACTTACAATATACCATATATACAACCCGAACAATAACTTAATCAATCACCCAGAATATTTCATCTCATTGACTAGTGCAAAGCATAATGACACCAAAAAGATAAAAAATCTCTTTGTGATCACCATGCTGCACAATAAGACTGTAAAGTCAAAAAATTTAAGAGCATAATTTAAATTTTATTGAATGAATTTTATGCTTTTTGAAAGTGAATTTGTGAAATAATAATTATTTACAAGTTCTTAGCTATCGACAACTTGGTAAGAATAAACATCTTTCTAGATAAAATAGTAAGTAAACTACACACAAACTTTCTCAGTTAGTGAGGATCAACTAATGACCACCTCCTATGCTAGGTTGGATATTTTTTGCTCATTGATGATGGCATTTCCCACAAAAATGAGTTTCATGTGTCAAAGTCTTGATTGCTATGTAACCCTGCTATATTCATCTACAGGATAGGTAAGGCATGATACACAAGCCTCATTAAAAGTCAATCCTAGAATCCACTTGGATCATGAGCCATGGTTAGGGGATTAGGGTAGGGGAAAATGATTAATTATTGGATTACTAATTATGGTTAGTCAATTTCAGATTTTAACTTGATCATGAATTATGATTAGGGAAAAAAATTGATTGTTGGATCACGAGTTATTGTTAAGAGAAAGGGATTAATTATTGGATAAATTTTGATAGTTATGATAAAATTTGTGAATGTATTTCCTTATTATAATTTAATGATAATTATTAGTCCTAGAGGGAACTATACCATTCCATTTGCTTACATGGGATCGAGTTCATTTTACTTTGCACCATCGCTTTCACCATGATAACTGTATATGAGATACCATCAGTTATAGTGGCATTCAAGCTCCAAAAACTCATCTTGAAGCTTTTGAGACTATGTGGATGGAAAAGGAAACCTTTTTGCCTAAGTATCTTTGGGTTCATGAATTTTATGGCACTCTATGCACTTAGGCTAGAGTATGGTATGTCCATGAAGATCACCATCTAGGCATGAGTTATTGGTGTCTACTTATGAGTAATATGATTAAAGCATTGTCATATTCATCCCCACATATGTATTTATGCCTTACAGTACAAGCCATGCATCAGGGTATCATAGGTGACCTAACCCCAATTAAATATCAGATTAGATGCATACATGGTGTGCAAGAACAGGGCTTGGTTATTTTTTATGACCATGATGAGAAAGCATCTTCTCTACTACATAAACCTACATTTGACCATACACTAAGAAAAAAAATCTACAAGGGTAAGTAGAAAGTAATGTACCAAGTTGATGAAGGTGTTGAATCTGATCTACTTGACCAACTAACTAATCATTTGGATGTGCACATAGAATATGGTGCAAATAATGTTAATGATACCATCTAAGATGAATAACACCCATACTTAGAGCCACTCCAAACTATTCAATGTAATATTATCATAGAGAAAATACCCAAGATTGCTATAGTGTGGGGTTACTGGTGTGATACCAAGATCTCTAAGGTATTTGAGCTATTAAAAGAGGATTAAGATGTCTTCCCATAGAACTATACAAAAATGAAGGGTGTGCATTCTTATTTAGGTAAAATTCACATAAAGTTGGTAAAAGGGGATTGAACTATTAGAAAGAGGCCTTATTAGATGAATCCCAACTTGAGTGCTCAAGTCAAAGAAGAAATTGATAACATGTTATGCATGGGAATCACTACTCCTATCAATGAATCTGAGTGGGTGAGTCCCATGGTTATAAGTATCAAGAAGGATGGATGAATTCAAATTTGCATGGATTACCAAGAAATTAATTCCACTTGCATTACCAACCCCTTCCTAACACCTTTCAATCAAGAGATACTTGAAGAAGTTATTGGGTGTGAAATCTATACATTTATGGATGGATTCTCTAGGAATCATCAAGTTCAGATCATAATAAAGGATAAGCCCAAGACTAAATTTGTAACAAAGTGAGGATCTTTTTCTTACAATGTAATGCCATTTGGGTTGAATAATGCTTATGTTGTGTTCTCCCAGATTGTAGTTGAAGCTTTCAAGAACTTTATTCATAAGTTCCTTTAGGTTTACCTTCATGAATAGATTGTTTATGGCTTAGTGTGGGACCATTGTTCAAATATTTGACTAATGCTTGAGTACTACTAAAACCTCCATATTACACTGATTCTAAGAAATGTTTGATTTCTACACCATTTGGCATTCTACATGGTCATGTCTTATGTCATGATGGAGTTTTAGTGGACCCAACTAAAATTGTTGTTATACTTCAACTTCTATCACTGAAAAACTAGAGAGAGGTCCATGCCTTCTTAGGGCATATTGGATATTATATAAATTTTATTCATGGATATCTTAGGTCTATTGTGACTCTAAAGGAGTTACTTAAAAAAATGGTTAATTTTTCTAGACTAGTGATCACTAGCAAGCCTTTGTTGCACTTAAGGATAAACTTATCACCACACCTATTCTCTAAATTTCATAATGGACAAAGCCTTTTCACATCAATGTCAATTCCTTTAGCATGACGGTCAGTGTTATACTTTCTCAACCTAGTGAGGGAAATTTAGGCCACCCTATCTATTTTTAAAGTTGAAAGCTTACTCTGATTGAATTAAACTGCATGACTATAGAGCATGAAGCATTGTCTATGGTCTGTGCCCTCCAAAAATTCCATTTGTACCTACTGTAAAATTATTTTGTCTTAGTCACAGATCAT
This sequence comes from Torreya grandis, assembly GCA_037957365.1. Lineage (NCBI taxonomy): Eukaryota > Viridiplantae > Streptophyta > Pinopsida > Cupressales > Taxaceae > Torreya > Torreya grandis. The sequence goes on along the minus strand of JARHVA010000481.1, from coordinate 796,416 downwards.
GAGGCATTAAAGTACTTAGTAAATAAAATAGTACTACATGGGTGCATTTTCCAGTGGATTATGTTGTTTCAAGAGTTCTAGTTTTAGTAATGGTCAAGTCAGGTAAGGCCAAATATAGTCTAGATCATCTCTCACACATTGAATCTAGTAAATTGACATGATCTATAAAAGATGAATTGTCTGGCATGCACCTATTCCACATCATGCACATGCCTAAAGAGTTTGAAGATATCATCACCTTTTTGAATACAGGTTCAACATCAGCTCACCTCAACACTCCAAAAAATAAATAGCTTGTTGTTCATACCACCCCATTATAGCTTATAGTGGGAGATATTTATAAGCTTGGTTGGATGAATTACTATGATGGTACATCATGTAACATGAAAATGCTGAGGTATTTTAGGAAGTGCTTGAAGGTGTTGCTAGAAGACACTATGCTAGTGAATCCACAACACATAAGGTCCTTTTGGCTGGCTTATGGTGGCCTACCCTTTTTTAGGATGCTAAGACTTATGCACACAAGTGAAATTTTCTAGCACATGGGAAAGCCAAATAAATAGGATGTGATTCCACTTCATCCTATCTTATTAGAAGATCCATTTGAAAAGTGGGCTATTATTTTTTTTGGCCTCATCAACCTAGTAGGGAGGTGTATCGGTGCATGCTATGTTATCATTGCTACTAACTATCTTACTCATTAGACTGAAGCTACACTAATAAGGGACTGTACCACTACCATTGATACAAGATTTATTTGGGAGAACATCATTACATGGTTCAGATGTCCATTGAGTTTGACTAGTGACCAAGGTACCCATTTCCTTAACAAGACAAAAAGGTACTCAAGATGTGGCATATAAGAAAAAGCTAGATGAGGTAAAGAAATATTCCTGCCTTTGGAATGGAAAATATTCAGATTCTTTTATAGCTATCATGCACTTTGAGAAAAGCACAGGATGGGAAATGTAATAAATATAAGGAGAGTAATGGTAATGGAAAGTGTGCCGAAACCACATTGTATAAATATCATTATTATAAATTATTACATGAAGTGATGGTAGAGGAAGGTGGTAGTAAATTCATGTTAGCTCCTTGAGCCTATAAAAGGTTAAATAGGGGCCATTTCACTTTTTACTATTACTATGATTGTGAACTCACAGAGTTAAAGGAGCATATTTGAGTTGTAAAATGGTTTCCAAGCTTCAAGGTGAGTGAAAAGTAATGGATTCATAATATTTTCAAGTCTTGTAGATTGTGTTAATTAAGGGGAACAAATAGAGTATTAGAAGAATTATAAGGACACATGGATTTATTAGAGTTACAGGTTGTATTGGTCAACGTCCATTATTATAGGGCATTGAAGTAGGAAAGATAAACTAAGATAAACAAGAAACCATTATTCCTTTGGGAAGATTGGATAGTTCTATCTTAACCTTTGAGATCCAATAAGGGTGATGAAACCAAATAAAAAGGCCCAATGAAGTGAACCATTACTTGTGATATTAAAGGAAGAATATTTGAGTGTGGGTGGTGAGACTGTTATGGTTAGAGAAGTACTTGAAGAGCTTGAAGCATACATGAGATATGTAGAGATAGAAATGGTGTATTAGGACAAGAAGGTGGTGTAACCTCTTCAACCTCACTAATGATTGAGGAGATGTAACAACTAGAGGCAATACTATGCATAGAGAACTAGGTGTTCAATGTGCCCACTTTGAATGTCTTTGATTTCAACCATCACTAGCTTAGAAATAAAGTAGATCTATAGCTTGACTAATAGGTAGAGTGCTAGAACACTAGGAGTGAGTTAGTTTATGACTTGAATATTTTCAATACTTTAAATGATATTGGCCTCTTCTAATTATTCAATGTTCTATACTTTAGAAAACCATTTGAAGTAGTAAAGTTTTTGATCTCATGGGTGTATGAGGATTATATCAATTTTGTTGGTCACTAAATGATAATTACATTAGAATTAATAAGAAAAGTAATAAGATTATAGTGCTTAGGTGTGGACCTTACCTATGACTTGGAGGACTGAAATGCGATAGAAAAGACTTTCATGGTGTTTGAATACCAAAAATAAGGCCATGCAATGCATATCAGGAGTCTTCAAGATCCCACCCTTAGAGTGGTCATGTGCATCATAATGACCAAGGTTGAAGGTGGAGACAAGTGGAAAGAGGTGGATATGGCCCACCTTTATGTTTATTAATAAGTCACTAATAGACTCAAGTATAATTAGGGATAGTAGTTCGCTACCAAAATTATAAAAGATGCAGAAAAATCCCACCATATACCCAACCAAAGGTTTGCATGGGGTGCATTCCTATTATTTATGGTGTTTGATGAGATTGGTGTACCTGACTATACCTATAGAGATATAGAATTAGCATACCCCATGAGAATAAGTCCCATGCATAGAGGTTCAAGGCATTCACCTGCCTTAGGCCAATCACCCCATCCCACAAAGTCAAAATGAAGGGATAGTATGATGAGATAAAGGAAGCCTTTGGGAAGGAATGACACATTCTAAAGGACTTACCTACATAGGTTGAAGACCATGCAATTTTTTTAAACAACATTTCTCCCTTGCATGCATTCAAATGGCTCCCTCTAGAGAGTTATTTACATGGCTCAAATTAACATGTCCTTTCATGGCACACTAATTCATGAATGATGTCAACTAGATATACAGTTTGAAGCTAGTGACTATTACTGCATAAAATATTGATGTGTAGACTCATGCCCTCTGCCATCTATACATATATATATAGAGAATAAAACTTATAGGCAAAATTTGGGTTCGGATAAAACCAACATTAAAGTTTAGAAAACTTTGGTGGGTAATTCAGTTCATTATTTATTATACATGTTAAAACCCAAGAAGAAATCTTTAAGGATTACAAAGTGCAAAAGAGAGACACTCCATTCAAAACCAGTGTTAGAGAAGAAAAAGAAGTGCCCAGGGCATAATATTAGCACAAGCACCCAATTAGAACCTTCAAAAAGCTAAAGTACTACCTAGGTGGCACCTAAGAAGAATCCACCAGTTAGTAAACCTAAAGGCCTGGAGCTAGCAATATAGATTATTCCCTTGGAATAGGAGATAGTGGTGCCTAAGGACAATGACATGGAAGAACAAGAAGAGATTCTAAAAGGGACACCATAAAGAGTTGTTACAAAAGAAGAGCAAGTCACTCCCAATTCTAAGAAGACACCTTTATTGGTATGACATGAAGACACCACCTCTGAGGAGGCATAGATTGAAATTGAATATATACTTAGTGAAAAGAGGGATGGTTCTGAAATGGTTTTGGGAATGAGTAGGCTTGAAATCAGGGCTAGTCATCAAGGTGAAGACATGGATGTTGAAATACTTGTGTGAGATCCTCAAATGGGTAATGATTTAATTGATATCTCCATTATAAGGATAGAAAAGAATGATGCAACCATAACACTCCACACCCAGTATCAAGAGGGATTAGTAGACATGCTTATATATATAAAATCATTTTTCATAGGAGGATGCATCTGGTCAGACTCGATGGGAGATGTCTTTCTTCCTTGATATGTATAACAAAGAACACCATTTCTTGATGCCCTCATAGCCTAATACTAGATCCATAAGTAGGAATTTCTCAATACCCTTTGAGTTGATCCAAGGCAACTTACACCTATATAGGCTAGTGTAACACTCTAAAAATTGGCACATGAGGTCACAAGGTAAAATGCCTTGATGGATTTTGATGCATAATGGGCCTAGAAGAAACATGCATAGATGGTGGTAATTTATAAGAATGAGGTCAAAGCCAAGAAAAATATAGAGGAAGAGTTGGCCAAGATTAAGCATTGGTTGGATGTAGAAATGGCTTTCAAAGTAAAAACATTGAACATCTATAAGATAATTTTGAGCCAAGAACCTATGCTTGTAGATGGAGTACCTCTTTATAGTGAGGCACTAGACAAATTGGAGACCTTCATAGAGATCCTATTGAAATGATTCAAAGAATAGATAGGTCTCGAACATGAACAAACTTGGGTAAAAGAGCAGTTTGTAGAAGTTATGGAGGTGTGTAAAATAGTCTTGTATAGATTTGGTGATACCATCCCCATTTTAGATGGGGTTTCTAAAAAGATGGTGTGGCCCAAAAAAAATTTAGAAGATCAAATTTAGGTGAAACAACTTTAGTGATAATAATTGGTTCATAACACCTTATTAATAAAAGACCACTTAGAGTGTGCCAAAGCATTTAAAGATGTGGAGGTCATGGAGGAAATAATAAGCACTCACAAATAAGAGATAAACTCAAAATTTATGACACTCAGAGGATAGGTTGTTTTTGAGGTCACTATGCTTTAAGGCAATCATAAAGATGCTTCTACATCCCTTAAATGTTTAGAAAATAAAATAGGCAAGTATCTTGACCAACCTGAGGAGACCAAAAAGCTCACAGAAATGATCGAATAAATAAAGACCAAGTTGTTGAACACCTTAACCAATTGGGAAGGTGTTAAGAATAAGATCAAGAAGACTGGCCCAGAGTTTTTGGTAGAGTCTGAGAATAATGCTTAGCCTAGGATGGACTAATGGTGTAGTGCCAGGTGATGTTGGACCCCAAATTTTGGCTAAGTATTCTTTGGAATAAATAGTGTAGGAGAAGCACGATATAGGAGAAGAACAACATTAGAGGCATGGTGTGGGAGAGGCACAATGTAGAATACCATGGCATGAGAGTCCATGGTGTGAATGGACCAAGTCATAGATAAATATGCATAATAAATGGAGAACCTAAGAACTAAGGACTCAAAACTTAGTGGAAGACTTGGGGAATGCATAGGAATTAGGAGATGGTTAGGGAACAATTCATAGGGATGAAAGAGACTAATTCAAGCATGAGCACAACACTAGTCCATGGGAAGATAAGTGCTCAACAATGATGATCCAACACCAAAGAGAGAATATAGGGGTATAAAGGCCTAGGTCCTTAGGGAATCAATGTAATTGGCTGTCACAAATCAAGTGTGTTGATGATTATTGGTGAGTCACTATGAGTGTAATTGTGATTGTAACTTCTTAGTCAGGGAAAATCAAGTATAAATAAACATGGATAGAACTTTTTAGGGTTGTTTTTTGTTACTTTTGTGATTGAGGTTATTATTGTTTATGTTGATATTGTACTTAGTTGAATAATATTGATAGATTTATATGAGTGACTTGCATTATACACTAGAATTATTTAATATTTGAATCACTTATCAATATGATGAATGGAACTTGTGTTAGCTTAATAGTTTTATTCTGATGACTATGGAGATAATGTTGTTAGTTATTTTGTAATTTTTTATTTAGTCAATTGAGTTTAGGTTCATAGTTACCATTTATGCCTTCTTTTACTTTTAATCATATCTTAGAGTAATAAACATATTAGATGGATTATAATATGGGCATAGTAATACGTATGTGTTTGAGTGACTTTGTATTTTAGTATGTCCTCATACAATAAAACCAATGGGAACCAATCCCTCATTGTGTGCTTCGGGTGAGCATGCAAGAACTCGTTATTACATGAAATGCCAACATGCCAACATGTTGGGCACTTAGTCACCTTGGCATGTACCTAAGGGAAGTTATTCTTAATTAAGGAAAATAAACCTCAACACTCTTCCATGTAAAGTATTCTATGCATGTTTAATTCATCTTGAATAGAAAATTTCAAATCATTTAAATACCTTGTAGCCACTTGTTCTTCTATTTTTTCATTCTCCACTCATATGAAAAAATTGTAAAACTGAGTTGTATACTCTTATATGCTATGATCCTTTTGCATTAAATTTTAGAATTTTTTGTATAGGGTTTGTGCATAATCCATAAGAATAAATTTTTCCATCAGCTTCTTCTCCATCTTATTATATGTGTTAATCTTATCTTTACTTTTTTTTTTATCTCTTTCATTAGTTGATCCCACCAAATCAATGCATGAACCTTAAATTTCATGCATGCAAAATTTACATTCTTTTCTTCTCTTAGTGTTTTCTATTCAAAATACTTCTTCATGTTTTTAATCCAATATATCAACTCCTTTGGTTTTAAACTACCTCCATAATCTAGAACATCAACTTTGATTCCTTCGTTCCTTACCTATAAATCCATAACCATCATCTCTTCCATTGATGGTGGATATTCTCATTTCTATTCTTATTTAATTTCATCTTCACGATCTGTTTCTTCTTTTGTTTCATCATCTACTTGCTTTTGTCTTTGATTTTTAATAATTGTAGTTAATTATTCCACTTACCTCTATAGCTCTTGCATAGTCTTATTCATCTGAGCAATTATTCCTCATCCTCTTACCATCTCTTACATATGTTATTCAATCACAAAATACTCTCCTAAAATCCAAAAATAACAA
>JARHVA010000481.1:750000-785000 GCA_037957365.1 Torreya grandis | reverse complement strand
ATTGTATGGAAGGTAATCCAATAGATTAATTTGTATTTTTATATTAACAAAGGTCAAGTAGTGAAATCATGATATAGAATTAAATCTTTAACTTTATGTTCATATCTTTTCTAAAGATCTTTAGAAAAACACTCATCATCACTCCCTCATCCCTAATCACTTTTTCATCATCCCTTATCATCCCTAATAACCTTATCATCATCCCTTATCATCCCTAATCACTTCCTCCTTATCTCTCATCATCCCTAATCACTCCCTCATTGACCCTAACCATTCTTCATCATCTCTAATCACTCCCTCATCATCTCTAATCACTCCCTCATCATACCTAACCACTCCTTCATTGAACCTCACCATATCTCATCATCCCTAATAACTCTTATCATCCCTAATCACACCCTCATTATCCCTAATCACTCCCTCATTGACTCTCACAATACCTCATAATATCTAATCACTCATCATCCCTAATCACTCCCTTATTAACCCTCACCATACCTCATCATCCCTAATCATTGCCTTATTATCCCTCACCATATATAATCATTCCCTCCTCATCCCTCATCATCCATAATCACTCTCTCATTAACCCTCACCATTCCACACCATCTTTAATCACTACCTCATCCTCCCTAATCAATTTGTCATTAACCTTCACCATCCCTCATCATCCTTAATGACTCACTTATCACCCCTTATCATCTATACTCATTCCTTCATCATCCCTTCTCATTGTTAATCACTCTGTCCAATACATTGATGGTGGGTGTAATAGCCTCCCAATTGGTTTATTTTCAAATTCCAAATTTTAATCACGCAAATAAGTCCCAAATGAACTCTTATTTCACTCATCCCCTTTCACTAAAATAAGTAACTTAGAGATACCATCTAATTATCTGGTGGTATTTGAAGATCGATATGGTGATCCATTCCCGGACTATGGAGAGAGTTTTTATCTAGATCCCCATACTAGAATATATAGGCTATAAACTGAGTAAAGAGTGGGATGAAATTATATTACTTACATATATATATTAGGATTTAGGAATCTAAGAATCCCAATGCCATAGTTGAGAATCCAAAATTATATCTATATAGATAGAGGTGACTGAAGATTAGTTGAGAATTCCTATCCCAACCCCATAATGGACCTTATATCCATAGTATATCTATAGTAAACTAGATTAATAGATAGATAGATAGATAGGTGATTACCAATATGGTAGAGTGTGCTCTAATTTAGTAGCTAATAGAGTGTGTTTCCCATCCCAACTCAATCTATACTAAAACTAATCTATACCCAAATTGATATATAAAGGAGGGGCTAATTAGAGATTGGGCATGGCTAGGTGGGCCCTGTTAGGGTGTGGAGCTAAAAGCTTCACCAAGGAGCATACAAAACAGTTTCGGGTCTACACAGGCGCTGGCGTCGGTCAGTTGCAGTTACAGAGGCACCGATGTCGGCAGTACGGTCGGCCGGCGACAGTCACAGGCGAACAGACAGGAACCGACGTCGGTTACCTGCGTGTCCAAAAAGTGATTTTCGAGGACAGAAGCGAGTGTTTGCATGATGAGTTTGAGTTGTGAACTCAAACTCGCATCTCTATTATTAGCAATGTTATTTTTTAGAGCCCTTGTTGAAGAGGTTAACTGTTTGTTGTAAAGGCATGCTTAAGTTTCCTATTTTCTATATGTAGGAAAGATCTTCTTAGCTATTGTGTGTAAGAGAGTTGAACTGTATGAGTAGAACATTGTGAATGTTTGAAGGACAGTATTGAGTTGCATCAATCCAGGTTGTTGGATTTGATTGTACTTGAGAGAGAGCTCTTGAGGAATAGAGATCTAGTGAGAGATCTTGTGTGCATCTGAGAGAGGTGTGGAAGAACGAAGTTTCTTCAAATTGTATTCCTATTGTAAAGAGTTTTAATACAAGTTTTCAGGGTGTTTTCTTGTATATCTTGTTCTGTGCTATTTATCATTTCAGTTACTTATCTATCTGATTTATTTTCGCGTTTATTGCTTTCACAAGTGTAATCCATTATTGGTTGATCCCCAACAAGTGGTATCAGAGCTCAGGTTCACTAACAGGTTGTTCAGATCTGTGTAGTGTGTATTGATTACAGGTTCTTACAGAGATTTCTGTATGAGTGGGAGAAGCAATGGCAGAAGAAAGTAAGTTGAGAATGGAAAAGTTTAATGGCAAGAACTATCAACACTGGAGAATGCAGATAGAGGATTATCTGTATCAGAAGGATCTTTACTTACCGTTAGGTGGGATAGCAAAGAAACCCAAGGACATGGAGGATGAAGAATGGGAAGTTCTTGACAGAAAGGCTCTTGGGTCTATAAGACTGAGTCTGGCCTCCACTGTGATATCTAATTTGTCACAGACAAAAACTATGGTAGAGTTAATGACTACGTTAGCAAATCTGTATGAAAAACCCTTAGCTTCAAATAAGGTATATTTAATGAAGCAGTTATTTAATTTGCATATGCAAGAAGGTGGATCTGTCTCTAATCACCTGAATGATTTTCATGGTATTGTTAATCAGTTAAGTTCAGTCAATATTGTATTTGAAGATGAAATAAAAGCTCTTTTGATATTATGTTCTTTGCCTGAAAGCTGGCATGGCTTAGTAATGGCAGTTTCTAATACTGCATCTGCATCAAATATTTTGAAAGTAGAGGATGTTGTTAGTGTTATCTTGAATGAGGAAATACGCAGGAAAAGCACAGAAGAGGCATCCGGGAATGCTTTAAGTTTTGAGAGCAGGGGAAGGCAAAAAGAGAAGAGCAAGAAAGGCAGAGCAAGATCCAAGTCTAAAGGGAAAGGCAGATCTAAATCCAGAAATGGCAGGTAGCCACAATGCTGGAACTGTGGAAAGATGGGGCACATAAGCAGAGATTGTTGGTCAAAGCCTAAGGAGGACAACCAGCACGAAGGAAAGGAAGAAGCCAAGATTGTAGGTATTACACAGGATGCTTTAATTTTCTCTCTGCATAATAATATAGAATCTTGGGTACTAGATTTTGGTGCATCTTTTCATGCTACTCCTAACAGGGAATATTTTAGTGACTATATCCAAGGGGATTTTGGAATAGTATACTTAGGGGATGATGAGCCTTGTAAGATTACTGGCAAAGGTAAAGTGCAGCTAAAGATGCAGAATGGCAACACATGGGTGTTGAGAGATGTGATGCATGTTCCTAGTTTGAAAAGAAATTTGATTTCTGCAGGTAAGCTAGGTGATGAGGGTTGTACAGTAACTCTCACAGCAGATTCTTGGAAGATGACCAAGGGTGCACTCGTTATGGCCAGAGGTAAGAGAGAAGGTAATCTCTATTTGTGTAATTGTGTTACTAACAAATCTCCTTCAGTTTTATCTACTTCAGATGTGGATGCTAAATTGTGGCACTCAAGGCTTGGCCACATGAGTGAGAAGGGGATGTCAATTCTTAAGTCTAAAGGTATGCTTTCAGATTTGAAAAGTTTGGATCTAGAATTTTGTGAGCATTGTGTATTTGGAAAATAGAAAAGGGTTAGTTTTCTCAAGACTGGGTCTACTAAGAAAAGGCAGAAGTTGCAGCTTGTTCACACAGACGTGTGGGGACCGGCTCAGGTAGCCTCTATTGGCGGATCACGGTACTATGTCACATTCATAGATGATGCTACAAGGAAGGTATGGATCTACTGTATTAAAAAGAAATCTGATGTTTTTGAGACTTTTAAGATTTGGAAAGCCATGGTTGAGAATGAAAAAGGCAGAAGATTGAAGTGCTTGAGATCTGATAATGGCGGTGAGTTCTGCAGTCTAAAGTTTAACTAGTATTGTTACACTCACGGAATCCGTAGGCAAAGGACGGTTCCAAGGACACCTCAGCAGAATGGTATTGCTGAAAGGATGAACAGAACTATTATGGAGCGTGCAAGATGTATGAGATTGCATGCAGGGTTGCCCTTAGAGTTTTGGGCAGAAGCAGTTGACACCGCAGTGTACCTGATCAATAGAGGACCCTCTACAGCTCTGGATGGTGGAATTCTAGAAGAGGCATGGACAGGTAAAAAGGTAGATCTCTCATATCTCAAAGTTTTTGGTTGTGAAGCCTTTGTGCACATAGATAAGGAAAATAGAAAGAAGCTTGACGCTAAGTCTATGAGGTGCACGTTTATTGGCTATGGCTCAGATGATTTTGGTTTCAGATTTTGGAATCTAGGAACTAACAAGGTAATTAGGAGCCGTGATGTTGTTTTCAATGAAAGAGTGATCTACAGTGATCAGATAAGGAAGCTGGATCAATTTGGGCAGAGCAATGGTGAATTGGATGAAGTTATGGTCCAAAATGAGCTCGCGAGAAAAGGAAATAATCACTTATAGGAAAACACAGAGACCGACGACGGCAGGTTAGGAACCGGCGTCGGCAGTACAGAAACCGATGTCAATCATACAGAGACCGACGTCGGCAGACCAAAAACTGACATCGGCCAGGAAAAACCGGCGTCGGCCAGTAACAGGTCTACAAGTGGCCGAGGTCGGTCACTGTCAAAAAATTTGGGTGGACAGATTGTTGAGAACGAGTCCAAGACACCCATCAGGAGGTCTAAAAGGGTAAGTAAGCCTCCAATTAGATATTCTCCTTCTTTATATTATTTATTGCTAACTGATGGTGGAGAACCAGAAAGTTTTGAAGAAGCATTACAGGTGGAGTCCAGGAGTAAGTGGGAGCGTGGCATGGTTGAGGAGATGGAGTCCTTAAGAGAGAACCAAACATGGGATTTGGTTGAATTGCCAGCTGGTAAGAGAACACTGAAGAACAGATGGACCTACAGGTTAAAGGAAGGTGAGGATGGTCAGATGAGATATAAGGCCAGATTGGTTGTTAAAGGATTTGTACAAAAGCCAGGTATTGACTTTGGTGAGATTTTTTCTCCAGTTGTTAAAATGACTTCAATAAGGGTTGTATTGTCTTTGGTTGCTTTTGAGGATTTGCATCTTGAGCAGCTAGATGTTAAGACAGTGTTTCTTCATGGAGATTTGGATGAGGAAATTTATATGGAACAACCAGAAGGATTCGAGGTCAAGGGTAAGGAGAAGTTTGTGTGCAGGTTGAAGAAAAGCTTGTATGGCCTCAAGCAAGCTCCTAGGCAATGGTACTTGAAATTTGACAGGTTTATGACTGAGCATGGCTACAGTAGGTGTCAATCAGACCATTGTGTGTATTTCAAGAGATTTGATAACGGTAGATATATTATTCTATTGTTGTATGTAGATGACATGCTGGTTGCAGAGTCTCACATGCAGGACATCTCAGAGCTTAAGGTAAAATTAGCTCAAACGTTTGTTATGAAGGATTTGGGAGCAGCAAAGAAAATCCATGGCATGAGCATTAAGAGGGACAGGAAAAATCACAGGTTGATACTGTCTCAAGAAGATTATGTGGACAAGGTGTTGAAACGGTTCAACATGCAGGATGCTAAACCGATAAGCACACCTTTAGCTAGACATTTCAAGTTATGTAAAGAACAATGTCCTAATTCACATGATGAGGTAGAGTACATGAGTAAGGTTCCATATTCTTCCACGGTAGGAAGTTTGATGTATGCAATGGTATGTACTAGACCGGATATTGCCCAAGCAGTGGGAGTAGTAAGTAAATATATGGCCAATCCAGGTAAGGAACATTGGAAAGCAGTTCAATGGATCCTTAGATATCTGAGAGGAACCAGCGGTAGACACTTGTGCTATGGAGGTTCAGATACTTCTCTACATGGCTATGTAGATTCAGATATGGCAGGGGATTTGGATGGCAGAAGGAGCACTACAGGTTATGTTTTTACTGTAGGTGGAACAGCAGTTAGTTGGATATCTAAGTTGCAGAAGGTTGTAGCCTTGTCAACTACAGAAGCAGAATATATTGCAGCTACAGAAGCTAGCAAGGAGATGATATGGATGACATGGTTCTTGGTAGAGCTTAGAAGGGAGCATGGAAGTTACAGATTGTATAGTGACAGTCAGAGTGCAATCCATTTGGCTAAGAACTCAGTGTTTCACTCAAGAACCAAGCACATACAGCTAAGGTACCACTTCATATGGCAGGTATTGGAAGATGGTGAGTTGAAGCTGGAGAAAATCCATACAGACAAGAATCCTGCTGATATGCTAACAAAGCCAGTTACTAAGGAGAAGTTGAATCTTCATTCAACTTCTATTGGTCTTCATGATTGAGTTGAAGATGGAGGAGCTAGAAGATGTTGCTGTATAGGTACTGGTGCAGCTGGTTTATCTCCGAGTGGGAGATTGTTAGGGTGTGGAGCTAAAAGCTTTACCAAGGAGCATACAAAACAGTTTCGGGTCTACATAGGCACCGGCATCGGTCAGGAGCGACCGACGTCGGTCAGTTGCAATTACAGAGGCGCCGACATCGACAGTAGGGTCGGCCGGCGACGGTCACAGGCGAACAGACAGGAACGGACGTCGGTTACCTACGTGTCCAAAAAGCGATTTCTGAGGACAGAAGCGAGTGTTTGCATGATGAGTTTGAGTTGTGAACTCAAACTCACATCTCTATTATTAGCAAAGTTATTTTTTAGAGCCCTTGTTGAAGAGGTTAACTGTTTGTTGTAAAGGCATGCTTAAGTTTCCTATTTTCTATATGTAGGAAAGATCTTCTTAGCTATTGTGTGTAAGAGAGTTGAACTGTATGAGTAGAACATTGTGAATGTTTGAAGGACAGTATTGAGTTGCATCAATCCAGGTTGTTGGATTTGATTGTACTTGAGAGAGAGCTCTTGAGGAATAGAGATCTAGTGAGAGATCTTGTGTGCATCTGAGAGAGGTGTGGAAGAACGAAGTTTCTTCAAATTGTATTCCTATTGTAAAGAGTTTTAATACAAGTTTTCAGGGTGTTTTCTTGTATATCTTGTTCTGTGCTATTTATCATTTCAGTTACTTATCTATCTGATTTATTTTCGCATTTATTGCTTTCACAAGTGTAATCCATTGTTGGTTGATCCCCAACAGGCCCTAAATGCTAAATTGGGGCCTTGTAATACTATGAATATTCCCTAATTCCTAATATAACATATTAAAGGATAACATAGGAATGAGGGCCCTACCATATATATATGGGGGGCATCATTTTAAATGCCCTACCCTAATATCAAATTTTCCATACCCATTAATACAATGTAATCTCTCCATAACTACTTCATTTATACCAAAGAGTAAGTCAACGAAACCTTGCCTTTTTCATATCTAGTTTTTCTTCACCTATTAGCATATCAAGGGAATATTTCTTTCTTGATGGATAGTAATGGAGTAAGGAACAACTATCAATGGAAGTTTTCCTTCCTATTATCTAAATTTTATTTACTTTTGGATTAATGCATGGCTATCAAGGGAAGCTTACTTTATGATAGATATCTTTATTCTAACCATACCTACTTATTTATTCCCTATCTGATAAGGAAATTGAAACTTACTTCACAACACATACCTCATTTATTATCATACCTACTTTCCCTTTCTAACATATATTCTTAGATATCAAGGGAAGATTTCTTCTCGATCTATATCTTGCATATAAACTTTCCCTACCTACTTAGTTATGCCGTACCTACTTAGCTTATGTTGTTGGAAAATAAATTTTGCTTCTCAATAAATAGAATGAGAAATGAAGTTTTGAATCATGTTATATATATATATATATATATATATATATATATATATATATATATATATATATATATATATATATATATATCATTGAGTATGCCCTACCTATTTTACCTACCTAAGTGATCTTATATAACCAATGTATGAAAGACTTATTCATTCAATTATTTCCTACTAAATTGACATTAAAACATAGGATTTAGATGGGGGATTTACTGAGTCATGTCTTGAATGGAGATGGGACATTCTAACCTCTATAGATAAATGAGTGACTATTGATGATTGTACATAACCAAAAAGTCACTACTATAAACATAAAGGTGTTGGAGGGAGTTATGAGGGATGAGAATAGATATTAGGTGAAGAAGAGATACATATAAAAAATGCATGCTTCCCTTTTCTTACTCCTTGACATATATTAATTGTGTAGAGAAAGCTTCCATTGTCATATATTGGGTAGGGAAAGTTTGAGATCGAGGTAGGGTCTTGAAAATGGTGACCCAAATATATCTATGATGGACCCCCCTTTCATACGATATCATTTCATGTATTTTACTAGAGACTAGGGCATACTCATAATATGATAGGGCCCCTATTTGGATTTGAGGGTATAAAAGGCCATGCTCAATCTCTAAGGAGCCCCTCCTTGATACACACACTTTATCTGCTCAATCTCTAAGGCTGGGTATAGATCAATTCGGGTTGGGAAACACACTTTATTGGCTACCAAATTAGAACACACTCTATCATATTTGTGACATCCTATATATCTATATATAAATTTGGTCTACTATGGACATCCTCTTAATGACATATAGAGAAAATGAGAAGTCAAATATGGGGTTGGGATTAGAATTCTCAACTAGTGTCTAGTTACCCCTATATATATATATATTTGGATTCTCAACTCTAAGATTGGGATTATTATATTCTCAATCTTGGGTGTGAATCCACTATTTATATGTCACTATTCATGGGTCACTATTCATGAGTCACTATTAATAGATGAGGTAGAACTGGTGATTAGGTAGATGAGGTGGATCCTAGGTGATATGGTAGGAAGGTGATATAGCATGGACCATGGAGGATCTTCCAAGTTACAAAGATAATGAGATATTTGGAACATGTTGGAGACCTTTGACACAAGTGGGAGACCAAGACATATGTGGGATACATTTGGTAGATGTGAGAGACTAAGGAACATGTGGGAGACCTTCGACACATATGAGATATCTTTGGCACATGTGGGAGACCAAGGTACATGTGGGAAACTTTGTCACATGGGGGATAATTTTTCCTATTATTTAATAGTTCACCCACTCATATGTGGGTTGAATTTCTAAGGGGCCACCATGAAGTTTCTCCCTCTCTCTTTCTTTCACATGTAAAATGTTATAAAACATTGCTTTATCTTTGTGTTTAGTGAGAAGTCCATTAGGGACTATCCACTCTTGGATAATTGTTGTAGGTTAGAACTTGGAAGGCATGGAAGCTTAGCTCACCTAGATGCTTGGTTGTAAGCATCATTCATGCTTGGGTGGTTAGAGCCTATAAGGCTTAGATGAGAGAATGGCTCACCTAGTTTATTGAAGCATGGATATCCTTGAGGTTATAGGTTAGATCTTGAAAGGCTATGTTAGCTTAGCTCACCTAGTTGGAGTTTGGAGTTTTGTTAGCTCAAATCATGAAGATGGAGTTTGATGCTTTGGATCTCATGTTGGATACTCTGGTTTTAGCATCATAATGGATTTTCATGTTTTAGGTTGGAGGTTGAAGCCTATAAGGCTTGGTTGAAACCTTGGTTCCCCTGATTGGTTATAAGCACTAAAAAGGAGTTTTTTAGAATATCTGATGTTGTAAAGAGAGTTTTGATGATGAATATGAAGCTTGGATGTTGCCTTTTCCCTATGGTTTTTTCCTAGCTAGTTTAGTAGGGTTTCCATGTATATATT
This sequence comes from Torreya grandis, assembly GCA_037957365.1. Taxonomy (NCBI): domain Eukaryota; kingdom Viridiplantae; phylum Streptophyta; class Pinopsida; order Cupressales; family Taxaceae; genus Torreya; species Torreya grandis. The sequence goes on along the minus strand of JARHVA010000481.1, from coordinate 775,375 downwards.
ATGTAATGTGTTTTCTCTCCTATTTTGTGTTTTATTATAACTTATTTTATTTATATAGTAATTATTGCAGATGTTCTAAGACTAGGCCTTTTTGATACTAACAACTAGTATCAGTGTTGGGTTCAACCCTATGGCTCTCAACAAGTGGTATCAGAGCCATGGTTGTTGGCTAGTTTTGTTAAAGTGGGATATATAGGTGGAGAGACCAAGATATGAATTAAAAAAATTTGCATGGTAGGTATTTATCTCATGGTGTAAGATGGATAATAGAGTAGAAGTTAAAAAAGCTTTATCAGACAAATCAACACCAACACATTATCCCTGTTGAAGAATCAACTGTATAGATTGTGGTGGAGTAAGATAGTCTCTATTGGTGTAAATGGAGGGTGATGGCAAATAAGTTAACTTGTTGAGTTTTTTTACTAGTGAAGGGATATAAGTTGTTGGATCATACTACCACAATGTGTTGGTCGAGATGATGTTAAAATTATATGTAGTGGAGGAGGTATCAAACAATTGAATATATACCTAATGTAGTAGTTAATGGATGGAGAATTAAAATTTAAGACTTAAGGTTCCACAAAATCAGAAGGATAGTGTTGAATCCTTTAGAAACTCAGAGATGCATTGAATGAAGTTCTTGATCATTGATGTGTAATAAAAGAGAGTAGCTAGGAGGGTTACAGTGTAGTTGATGTGAGTAGCCAAGTGCACTGATGCATGGAATAACTCTACACATGAGTTGGATTGACATGCAATAGAGTAAGATGTAGTTCATCTACAGGCTCAAAAACTCAATAGGTGTAGTGATGTATTGAGTAGTATGATGAATTTTGAACAACTATGGATGGGTACCATGTTGAGCCTGGTGGGTAGCGATTTGCTACATATAAAATTTAGGTGTTGACTTCTGTGTTTTTTTCTCTCCTAGTATTTTAGGTAGTTCATCATGGATGGGGAAAACAAGAAACCTAAGGTTATATAGAAGGAGAAGGTTATGATTTTGACATGTAGTAGAGTATAATTCAACTTGACTATATCTTTGGGGATCCAAAAAGTGAATAGGTGTAGTGATGCATTGAGTAGCATGATGACTTCTCAAGAATCATGGATGGGTACCATGTTGATCTTATTGGGTAGTTATATGGTACATATGGAGGATTAATGTGTTGACTTAGATGAGCTTTTTTATCCTATTGATAACTATCATCATAATTTAGTTTGTACTTGTTGCTACTCAGAGCAATGGGATGCAAAATAATCATTAATACATGGTGATTTGTAATGAGATGGAGTAGTCAGAGAGCTATGAGGATGAGGTAAAGAGTTGCTAGTTTGTAGAATTTAAGAATCTATGGGTTCCAACATGCATGTTTATGTAGTACAAAAATACCTTCATAGACATCCAAGGTTTAACACCAACCTTAACTTTCTAGGATGATGAAGGGAGATAAGGAAGTTTGTAGGGATGATAACGCATAATGAGGGAATCATTATGGATTATTAGGGTCAATAAGGGATTGATTAGGAAAGATGAGGGAATTATTAGAGATAATGAGGTATGGTGAGGGTCAATGAGGATCAGGAGGGAATGATTAGGGATTATGAGGCACAAAGGGGAGTGATTAGGTATGATGATGGATAGTGATGATCAATGACTGGGTAATTAGGGATGATGAGGGAGTGATTAGGGATGATGAGGGATGGTGGGGGTCAATGAGGGAGTTATTTGGAATGAAGAGGGAGTGAATCATAATTATTAGGGATGAAGAGGGAGTGATTAGGGATGTTAAGGGATAATGGAGTGATTATGGATGATGATGGGTGGTGAGAGTCAATGAGGGAGTGATTATAGATGATAAGAGACTGATTTAAGGTGACGAAGCATAGTGTAGATCAATGGAGTGATTATAGATAATGAATAATGAGGAGATAGTGATTAGAGGTGATGAGAGATGAAGAGAAAGTGATTAGGGATGAGGTAGGGATAATGAACAAGTGAAATTAATACAAAATGATTGTTTGATGTGTGTAAGTCATCAATGTGACCTATGCTACCCAAATCACACCACTTTGGCTTGAGTTCAAAGTAAATGGTTTGAAAACTTTAATTTTAACAAACCTAGGACTCCTAGAAATTCCAAAAAATAATATAGAAAGCATAAAAACATTAAAAATGATTATATATTTACGTAAAATAAACATCAATTGTAAAAGTTATGCCTTAGAATACCTAGGTTTAATACTGAAACCCTAAAAATACCTATGTGCTAGCTAGATTATATTTTTTAAAACTATGTTCCACATTTTAAGGTGTGCTTCTATTAGACCAAATCTATTAGATACAGATTGACCTTACTTTCTTATAAATATTAAACTAAATTTAAATTATAAGTTTATACTTAATGTTTCTATTAAACCATCTATCCCTTCTAATATTTGAAATGCACATGAAATTCTATTTGACAATCTAATTGAAAAGAGGAGAAACTATTAAATTAAATAAGCCAAGAAGGCTGTTCACTTCACATTCCCAATGCGACTCTTCCTTTTCCTATGGGAGTGGATAACTTATTGAAAAATACAAAAATAAGAAACCTATGCTAAACACCTATAATTAATAATAATTATATACAATATTGTTACATTAGTAAACCATCTATCTCTACCAATAGATCTTTGCTACCTTTTTCATGAAATATGAAGGTCATGCGTACGTGTTATGATCACTAAATAAAATGTGTTACAATGTTTACACATTATAACATGTATGCATTTAGGTTCAATATTACCAATCTTATTGTGAAATAATGCATACACGTTATGGACATTATGCATACACGTAATGTCCATAATGTGTAGTGCTATGGTATATGTCCATGGAATTTTCCTCCAAATCCATGCACTTATCCTTAAATAGGTGTTTAAATACCTTGGTATTTTATATAAAGACTTAGACTTTAGTCTATAATAGGCTAGATCCTAATGCTTTAGATAAGACATGCTTCCTATGCTAGAATGTATTAAGCAATATAATTGGAAGTTGATTGATAAAGGTGATTAATTAGATTTATTGGCATCCCATTTTATTTTCATAGTTCTCCCTTATAACTATGGAAATATGTCATTGATAAAGTGGAGAAAAAGGTGGAGTGTTATATCATGAAACCTATATCATTTTCTAACTAATTTTAGGTTTATTATAATATTATCACTACCACCCATGTTTAATAATTTTCATATTGGGATACCTCTAAAGCCTCATACAACAAGATATGTAGAGTTCACAAGGATTTTATATGTGCTATTGTTAAACAAAATCGTGTCTAGCATATAGTTTCTTGGGATATTTTTTGTCTTCCTCATGATAAAGGTGGTACAAGAATCATGGACATATAGATATAATATATTAATATGTGTGTTATTTGGATGGTTCAATCAATCAAAGATAATGAGGCTTGGAAAAATTTCCAATGACATTGCATTACCTTGTCTCATCATATGGTGAAGTTCTTTTCAAAAATATTGGGTTTCACACCTTAGTCATTACTACTCCCATCAAAATTGAGGTATATTTTTGTGGTTAAAACATTTAAAATTTTTAGATATTGTCAAACTATATCTAAAATAGGTTGTTCATGATTTTAAAAATGGCTCGTGCTTGAATGACAATAACATGTGGTGATCTCCTATTATGACCAATTCTAATATATTTTAGCAAAATCTCCAAGTATGAAAGCTTTAAGACTCTTTAGAAAAGGTATGAACATAAAGTTAAAGATTTAATTCTCTATCATGATTTCACTATTTGATCTTTGTTAATATAAAAATCCAAATTAATTAGTTGAATTACCTTCCATTATATGCACTTAAGAAATGATATCTGATGTCATGTTATGAAAATGGGGTTACAGTCAAGAAACACTTGGTGGAAATTATAGAGATGGAACTATGATATTCACTTTAAGAATTATTCTCCAAACCTCTTATAACAAGTCACAAGACATTTCTCTCTAGCGTTGGATAACTTAAATAGGTCATGGGATTTGAATTCTTCACCCAAGACATGATTTATAATGCTTAAGATATTATGGGATGAGAAGCTTTAGCTAAATATCACTCACTTTATTTGGTGCTTGTCTACCAACACATTACTCTTAGTGAGTGTATCCTTCATATTAGGATTGTTCAACCCAAGTGTCCTACTTGACCTAAAATAAAGTACTTCGAGCATCTCTTTTGGAATTGCCTCAAATCTAATAATGTCAGCATTGGATCCACAGCCCTTTTAGTATTTTCACCCAGAAAAGTTTTCTTGATGAATGGCCTTCTTTGGGGATAATGCCTAATGGCTTGCATATATTGCTTTTATATGGAATTCTATTTAGGGAGATCATATTATTATAATTATATTGAGAAAGAAACTTAAATTTTTTTACTAATGAAGTGTCATCTTTTATCTTTTTTTATTAATGATAGGATGGTTGTTGTCTCTTTAGTTTCTCTATAGATATAAGCAGTAGTATAAAAGATAGTTTTATAATTCCAATACTTTAAAGAGTTAATGAAATACTAGGGGGATTACTCCATGCACCATGAGCCACATCCCTTTGTACAATATAACACATAGATCTAATCCTATGGACTTCATTCTGGTGAATCTATTCGCACAATCATAACTTCTCCACTCATTCTTATCATTGAGGGGGTGGATATTGTTTCCATTGTATGGGGTATGTGTACGAAGTTTGGAGACAATTTCATGGACATTTTTGGTAAAGTGATCACATTAATAAATAACATGATTGTGTTATTTAATTAATGTGATCACATTATTTAAATTATGGCTTAATAATTATTGAGCCATAATGCGATCACACTATTTAAATTATGGCTCATCAATTACTAAGCCATAATGTGATCGTGTTAATTTGAAAAAAATAATGTGTACACATTATCATGAAAATAATAACACATATCTGTTAGTGTAAATTTGAATAACGAGTATGCATTATGTAACACATGCATTATATGATGTGTACACATTCTATAATGTATTATACAACATGTATGCATTATGTAACATACATGCATTGTTTTTTAAAAATACCAAAACCATGTCTAAAAGCATGTGGGAGTTGCACATGAAGTCATATTTAGAAAGAAGCTTATATTTACTACATTAAATTTTAAGTAAACTTATACTTTATATTTATTTTAGTAAATATAATAAATTAGTGTTACTCAACATCTAATAGAGTTGGTCTCACAATTGCATGCCTTACTATGTGGAAAATAGTTTTTCAAAATCGAATCAGGTCAGTAATTAGGCATTTTTAGGGTCTAAGTATTAAACCTAGGGATTTGAGGACATTACTTTTGTAATTGATATCCATTTTTGGTAAATATATAGTAATTTTTTAGGTTTTTTTTGCCTTCTGAATTCATTCCTAGCATTTTTAGGATTCTTAGTTTTGTCAAAATTAATGTTTTCAAACCACACACTTTGAAGTTAATGTGAAGTGTGATTTGGGTAACATAGGTCACATTGATGACTTGCACACATCAAATAACCACTTTATGTTAATTTCACTTATTCATCATCCCTTCCTCATCCTTGATCACTTCTTACCCATTCCTCATCACACCTAATCACTCTCTCATCATTATTCATTGTCCCTAATCATCTCTAACCACTCCCTCATGATCCCTGATTATTCCCTCATTGACCTTCACTATGCCTCATCATCCCTAATCACTCCCTCATTAACCCTCACTATCCCTCATCATCTTTAATAACTCCATCATCATCCCTAATCACTCCCTCATTGGCTCTCACCATCCCTCATCATCCTTAATCACTCCTTTATTGGCTTTCACCATCTCTAATCACCACTTTATCAACCATAATCACTCCATCCTCATCCCTCATCATCCCTAATCACTCCTTCATTTCCCCTCACCATCCCTCATAATGCATAACCCTATTGCATACTCTGCTTATCCAAACTCTCTGCCAATATCCACCTAGATTTCACTTTATCTTTCTTTACTTGATCTCTATCTTTAGAACCTGCATAAATTTCAAATTCACATTTGAATTTTATTCATTTAATTTATTCTCCACCATGCTTCAGATGGTCTCACTAAACTCTTAATTGTATTCTCCTTACTCAATGCATTCAATCTCTCTTACTTTGAGACTATCCCCTTTACTAGTCTTTATGATTTATAACAACTTGGATCAAATCTTGTCTCTGGTTCCTTATGGTTTAATAATTATTTAAAAAACTTATATACACTCCTTTGTGTTCTATTTAACTTCTTCTCAACCATACTTAACTTCTCAACACAATTTTCATATCATACACAACCTCTTACCCTATCATAGACTCTTCTTATAGCTTTTTTGGACTAATTTCCTTGGTATGGTCCTGTACAGACTCAAGTAATCAAATCAACCTAATTTATAGATACCCCATAAAGTATCCCATCTCTTCACAAATTTTTAGGATTTGGTTCAATTATTTGATAACTTCTTTTGGCTCTTTCTATTCTTAGATTAGGTCTTTCAGTTTCCTTCTACCCTATCTACCACACAACCCTCCCCTATCCATAATTATCCATACTTACACAACTTAAAAACACTATATTATCTTTTTTCATGTTTAACTCAAAATTTTCAACAAGTTTCATGAATTATTGATGGTTACAACTCTTAAAAACTCACTTTGAAAGTAGAAACCCTAATATAGGATTTGGATTGGTTTTATAGACCCAAGAGGGTTAAATTGAGTTTTCAATCTTCCAAAGGAATTTAAAATTAATTTTAATATTGTATTAGGTATTATTTGACCCTATGCATGTTTTCCAAGTATTAGATTTCCCTTTATAAGCTACAGTAGATTGACTTAACCAAATTTGAATAGACCATGTACTCAATCACAGGTCCACAGTAATTTGAGAATAGGTTATTTGTTCTATAATTAATTCAAAAAATGATTATAAATCAACATTTAGGTTTAAAATATTCTGCACAACATTTACACACTTTAAAAAACCAATGACTTTTGTCTACAACACTCAATTTTCTAATTTCTGTGAGATACCACTTTGACTATGCTAAGTTTCTTGATGACTGCATGATTATGTTATTTTTTATTTTGATCCACCAAATATATGAAATATAATTGAATGAATATAATACTTCATGATAATATGAGAATCAAATCACCAACATATACATTTTAATTTTTACTCCAATACATGCATATACCTTCTCACATAGATGTATACTCATAACTTTTGCTCATAGAAGATAGGGTTATGTTGTTCAACATTAAATGTCTTTAACAAGATAACAACATAAAATGTTTAAATACTATCAATTAATTATTATGTTAAGTTACGAATTAATCATACATTCTAAAATACCACCAAATAAAATCTCCTCTTTCACAAGACTCTGACCTTCACTCAGATTTTAAGGCATAGATTGTAAAAGCAAAAGGTATACAATTTTTAACTTGAACATTCAAAATATTTGAAACTCAAATGACAAGTGCTTTAATCATCAGCAAATAAAAAATATTTTCAACTTACCAGTCACACCAATATCACAAATAACTTGTTACTAATCCTGTTTCATGATCATACACACTATCAACTATCTTTACAAATATTCAAGAAGATGTAGGGTTTGTTTACTTTCATGTCTGTAAATAATCAAAACTTGTATTTATTCACTTATTTTGTTTATTAAAATTCATCCTTTCGAATCCTACCCCCTCCAATTCTATTGAATCTAACTATAAATGCAATACAAGACATGGACATGACTCTTATTACCAAATAAGCATCAACTAAATTCTAACTTCTTTTGTATGTTGAGAGTGTCCTCAACTAAATCAAATTATAACATATTTATCAAATATGAGTTTAGGTATATGTGTTGTAAAATCCTAAACTCATCACTAAAGTCTAACCATACCAAATTCAACATTGGACTTCTTGAAATAAGATTAAAGTCTCTATGAAATTTCAAAAATTTAAATAAAAGATTTAGTGGCAAAGTCCAAAACAACTCTAATTCAAACTTGACACAAAACTAGAAACTTAGAAAGACTCATACATACTGATTATGACCTTGATCACACTCTAAAGACTCAAAAAATACAAGCTATATCACTATTTACATTGGTCATTGATGCTCCTACATCACCTCAACATCCCTAATCATTGTTTCATCATCCCAAATAATCTCTAATCACTCATTTCTCATCCTTCATCTCTCCTAATCACTCCATCAATAATCCTCATCATCACTCATCCTCCCTAATCACTCCCTCATTGACCCTCACCATCCCTCATCATCCATATTGATTCCCTCATCATTCCTATTGAATACCTCATCATCTCTACTCAATTCCTCCTCATCCTTAATCACTCCATCCAATACCTTGATGTTTCTATTTTTCTAGGGTTTAACAATGTTAGGAGCTACAAGTGGATAGTTGAGTGCTATCATAAAATATAAGACATAGTGATCAAAATGATGTGGAGGCAAATTTGAAACATAAATATTTAACACCTATGAAAAAATATGGGCCTATTACAAATGATTTAATTTAAAATTGAAAATCCACTAGAAAAAGAGAAGCAAGTAAAACCACCAGAGCACTAAAAATGGGTAGTAAATACACAAGGATCACCAAGCTGTACGATTTCTTAAAACCAATCTATTACTTTCCATATGAGGATATTTTATGATCTAATTTATTACATTGAAGGCCTTCTATTTATATGTCTATTGATTGTGTCATCATACCAAAGAGTGGAAAATAATTTTCAAATGATTATAATAAGTATTCCAAGATTGAAAAAAGGTGTTTAATTGATAACATCAATATTCAATCCAATGAAGAGTGTCACACTATGATCTCTCTCCTTTCATATATCAAGAAGTGGGTACAAATTATCTATCACTATAAAAAGATAAGTAGATAATAGATTATGAACCCAATGATATGGTTGGTACTAAAAACATCTCTACTTCCACCAACAAGAAATTATATAAATTAAAAATATTGTTTCATTAACAAATATAGATCAATGGTGAGCCAATAAAATTCATCATTTCCAATGGAAGTTATAAGAATTTAATTTATCCTAAATCATATTTTCAAAACTTAACCTTGAAATTTACACATCATCCATAACCATATGCTAGTGTATGGTCTAGTGTAGGCCTTGAGAAATGGATCACCTAGTACTGTCACTTAGTATACAAAATCAAAATTTTAAAAGATTCAATCCTTTGTGACATCTCACCATTAGAGGTGTGTGATGTTTTACATATGATCAACCATATATTTTTCATTGGCATGTAGTCTATATTAAGTAAATCCTTGAAATGTAGTGATAGATTGTCATGATCTGATATACCATATGTCATAGTTAGTTTATAAGCTTTCAGTCATTAGTGCCAGGAAGTGTAAGAATATTGTAAGTTATAGTAAGAAGTATACTCTTAATGGTAATAATTAGATACATAATGACATCCTTATATCACCATATCATAGTGTGGTGTATCTAACAATAACAAAAATTAAATAATTGAACCATAAACTAGATGAATACAAGGATATTTTTCAGTCACCTAAATAAGTTCTTGCATAATCTACACTAAATAATAATATTTATTTGATCCCTTAAATAACTCTACCTCTAAACTCTTTATACAACATATCATATATAGAGAATGAATAGATCAAGTGGTAGATCCTTGAAATCATGGATAATGGACACAACATGCCCAAATCAATGCCTTTCAGAAACTCAATTGTGTTTGTGTCAAAGGTTGTGAATGAATTAGAAAAATATTAACAAGATTAAAGTGAATAACGAATATCCTCATTTAAATATTAAAGCATTTTTATACCATATCCATGGTGTAGAAAAGAGTTAATTTCTATTATAATGGAATAAATAACATATGATTGGAAACAAAGATATCCTTAGAGTATATACTTATGCCAGATGTTGAGGTAGTGATTAGGGATGGTAAGGGATGGCGAGGGTCAATGATGGAGTGATGAGGGATGGTGAGGATCAATAAGGGAGTGATTAGTGATGATAAGGGATAAATAAATATTGATTAAGGATTATGAGGGATGAGGAGGGAATGATTAAAGATGATGAGGGATGATAAGCTTGAGTTATTAGAGATAATGAGAGACAATGAAGGTTAATGAAGGAGTTATTAGGGATGAGGAGGAATGAGGAGGGAGTGAATAGGGAGAAAAAGAGATTAGGTATGATGAGGGATGAGGAAAGAGTGATTATGGATGATAAAGAATGGAGGGGAGTGATTAGGGATGATGAGGGATAATGAGTGTCAATGGAGGAATGATTATGGATGATAAGGGAGTGATTAGAGATGACTAGGGATAGTGAGGGTCAATGAAGGAGTGATTAGGGACAATGAAGAATGATGAGAGAGTGATTAGAGAAAATGAGGGATGAGTAGGAAGTAATCAAAGAAGAGGGAGGGATGAAGAACAAGTGAAATTAATAGAAAGTGGTTGTTTGATGTGTGTAGGTCATCAATGTGACCTATGCTACCAAAATCACACTACTTTGCATCAATTTCAAAATGATTGGTTTTCAAACTTCAATTTTGGCAAACCTAAGACTCTTAAAAATGTTAGGATTCAATCTAAAAGGGAGACAAACCTAAAAAATGACTCTATGTTTACCAAACATGGATATCAATTGTAAAATTTATTTCTTAAAATCCTTAGGTTTAATACTTAGACCCTGAAAATGCCTAAGTAATGACATGATTGGATTTTTAAAAATTATTTTCCACATCATAAGGCATGCAACTGTGAGACCAACTCTATCAGATACTGAGTGAGCTTAACTTATTATATTTACAAAAGTAAATTTAAAGTATAAATTTACAATATAAATGTAAACATATACTTAACATTTAGAGTAGTAAATATAAGCTTCTGGGCAAAGTTCTCTTCATGTGAAACTCCCACATGATTTTGGATATGGTTTTGGTATTATTACAAAACAAAACATACATGTTATATAATGTGTATGCATTGTATAGTACATTATATAACATGTATGATTTACATAATGAGTATGTATTACATAACACGTACACATTACATAATATATACACATTACATAACACATACACATTATATAGTGTGTATGTGTTATTTGAATTTGAAAAAAAAACTAAGCCTTTAGGTTCAAAATTGGTGTGGATATTCGAGCTAAAGGATTGTGACTATGCATCTACAACTGAGATCAAAGAGTTTGGATAAAAACCAACAAATTTCAACTTCAATTGCCAAATACGCTATGGAATTGAACATCAAAATTCAAAAAATTAATACCATCATGATGAACATGCTACCCTCTTTCTAAATATATGATTTTTATAAATTTTGGTCTATTTTAAGGGTTTAAACTATATTTATTTCTAACTAATATTTTTATAGGACACTATATGTCACACATATACATGCCTATTCATGTTTATCTCATTCATTTTTCATTGATCAAATTGTAAAACAAATTATATGGTAACAAACTAGGCCTAATTTTACACACATTAAAAAAAATCAAATTTCATTATTTTCTGTGGTAGTTAGGCTGGGCTGCATGGACAAGTATCTATTTTTATGTTAATTTTTAGGATCTACTTAATTAAAAAAATATTCATTAAATAGATATAATTTTTTTTGTAACACACTAGAAGATCTTATCTAAATATTCACCAAAGGGTTTCAAACAATTTTTAATGATGCTAAAAAAATAGTGGGCTACACAACCATCTATCTACTATGTTTTATTAAAAAAATAGGAGGTCCTCTTGAAATTTTAGATTTTTGACCTACTTATACTTAACCATTTACAAAAAAAAAAAGATTGTTAAAAGATAGATTTAAAATTCTACAATTCTTTATTTTATACCATCTTCAAATTTTGAGTGTAGCCATCTCAAATTATCTATAGAAGTTCAAATTTATGAAATTTTAGAAAAATCATGTCCATAGGTAGGCCCTTTTTTGTCTCCCAAATGTATGCACGTACCCTACGATAAGTCTGTTGTTGGTCCATCCTAATAGAGTTTGTTTGTGGAGAGGAGGGGTCTAGTGGGTAGTGTTGTTCAACCACCTCCTATTTAGGGTATTGATATATCTTTGGCTCACCTAGATCCTACTCAGGATGGCTATGTGGTACTAGATCCTTCTTTTGAGCCTACTTTATGGACTACCTATCTACATAAGGATGATCTACCACCACATCATTTTGGGGTAAAAATTTGTGCTTAGTTTTTCTCCTTTTTCTTGTTGTCTTGAATTGATTGGTTCTCTTGCTAGTGTGCATTATCTAATGAATTTTATAATGTAAGCTAGTCCCTTTTAAATAGCATAAAACTAGGCCATGACCTTCTACCAACCACCTTATCTTTGTAACTATCATATATCTTTATAATTTAATTTAATATAACTATATTAATGTGTTCCAATAATAATAATAATAATAATAATAATAATAATAATAATAATAATAATAATAATAATAATAATAATAATAATAATAATAATAATAATAATAATTAGAACTATGACTTTTTTTTAAACATTAATAAATTTATAATATTAAAATAAGTTAATCAAAGAACACGAGCATTTGAAGTTTGAATCTGATTACTTTTAAATTTAATGCAAAGTAAAATGAAATCATTGTAAGTAATTTTACTTATTTTATTAAAAGAGAAATAACACCTAATTATATATTATAATTAATTTTTTGGCAAGAATATAGATAAAATAATTTTATTAATTTTTAAATCATTATATATATATAAACTTCAACCTATGAGTTTTAAGACATTTTAAATAATAATTATTTCTCATTGCCTAAGACTTGCATGTTTAATTGATTGAAGTGAACCTATAGTATCTAATTAAGCGTGAAATAATATTTGCATTTACATTCTAATAGTTAACTTTAATTTGAAAATTAGGTAAGATTTTATCTAGTCAAAACAAATTTCACCACGCTAATTATTTTCCTCATTTACTTTCACAGTGAGCTATAATTTTGTCAAATGCAATAGAGCGCAGAAGGATAAACAAATTATAAATCCATGGAAAGGACTTAGGCTAGAGTATATATATCTTTTAAAGATAGTTTTAACATCTTTAAAGTTGGCCATCTATTTATTTGTTAAGAAAGGTTAAGGTAAGTATTAATTATTGATCATAGAAAAATTATACTATCAAATATTATCATCAACCCATAAAACATTTTTATATTATATAAATTTGAGAATGGCCTACCTAATTAAAAATGAACATAACAACAATTACTAACCAAATTATTTACATGAATGTGAGCATTACGTAATTGAAAATTATGTAACATTACAATGACTACTAAATATATATGTTATATAATCACTCATTAATGCCAATGTTATCAATGAAATTTCTAAGGTTATATGGATAACAAATGATTTGTATGATTCATATCTATCATCAGGCTGTATAATAATTGGGGTAAAAAATGATTCAAGGCTATCATTCTGAGAACCCCTGTCCCTTTCAACAATGTCATTCCAAGGGTTGTCCTTACATTATTCATGATATTCCTCTGATTCCTCATCATCATTTTGTTTCAAAACTTGATTTTTGAATTCATTAGTATCTTCATAGCAATATGGTAGAGCGAGAATCTTCAATGAAGGATCATTTTTGAGAAGGAATCATGACAAGATGACTACTTTTTCACTCATATCTATTGAGATAGCAGGATATGCATTCTTCAAATTTGTAAAGGCAAAGTTTGATGACATATTTATTTAATGAGTTGTTTGATCCTATCCCCTTATCAATGCAATGATATGACATACAAAAAGTGTCTGATAGCTATGTAAAACACAATATCTTAAATAAATTTATCTCAAATACCAAATAAGAAGAGACTGTTACCATCAAGCAGGATGAAACTTGGAGTTCTTCAAGGTCAGGAAAGATATCGAAGATGGTGAGACAAGGGAAATATAAAATTACCATTGAGAATCCTTTAATATATATTTCTGTCGATGATTCCATAACTGAATGTCCTCTAATTGACAGTTCTTCAAGTGACCCAACCTCCTTTAGAAACACACAAGATATCATTACAATATATATAATTTATAACAATCCCTAAGTTTTATCTCAATCCAATCTGCAATTGCATTAATTTGAAACAATCCTTTATTATGAGTTGAAACAATCATGGGAAATTTATTACCTTGGATGAGATTTTTTATGCAAGACATTCAAAATTCAAATCTCTCTATCAAACTATTCCATTTGGTTAGATATCTACTAAATTTGGTAGTCATGTAGCAGCATTTTCTTGGTGGTTATGGTGACTGTAATGTTGTGGTCAGTGGTCAAATAGTGCGGTGAGTGTCAAATAGTGTAGTGAGTATTAGACGGTGTGGTCACTGAGGTTCATTTAAGCAAAGCTAGGTTAAATATATTGACTTTATCAATGGTAGGTGGAGCTAGAGCCACACCAATAGTAACCCCTTGATGATAGATGATGACCAACACACACTAAAAATTAACATGTACTGGTTAAACTTTAATTATCTCCACAATCTTCTATTCTTTACTACAAAATTAAAATAGACTAATAATTAACTAATAACTTAAGTATTATATTAAATTGTTTTAAAACATTACAACTTCACATTCACCCCAAAAAAATAAAAAATTAAATTAAAAATTAACCACCATATATTATTGTAAGAGAAAAATGACTCAATTTAAACCAAAGCACCATTTGAATTTCTTACATAGACAATAGTACAATAAAAACTTAGCAAGGGTGGTTATTAAAATAAAACTCTACGCAACATCCTACAAATTATGTCCATTTCTATTTTTCTTAAGAGCACTAGAAGCTTTAGTGCAAATCACATGAATGAAACCTAGAAAGGGATGTTAAAATGATGGGAGAAAGCCAAATGATTTTAAGATTTTACATGCCCTCAAGATAACACAGGCCATCTACCAAATTTTCTTAAATGATAGTAATATTAAGGTGACACTTTCCATTTTAAATCAACCAAACTCTATATTTTCAAAAGCTTTAATGTCTTCTTCAAAACTATTGATTTCTAAATCCATGGTTAGAAATAATTAAGCTAGAGGGTCATTATGAAGGGGTGAAGCCCTAAAATTCATTTGATAAAAAGACAACTAAATATGATGTTGCTAGCCAAATTTTAATTGATATGTTTCACAGTAGCAGAGTTGTGAGAAGGGCAACTTAAATTATGTCAGTTGCAAGTTGTCAATGGACATCTGCAAGAGGTAGGGACATCCGATGTAGGAAGGTAGGAGCTTGATGATGCGGTAGGGAGTGCATGGATTTGGTACACTGCATAGGTCATAGGTTGCTCAATCAGGGTTCCACATTGGAGATGGAATCATGCTTTCTTATACTTCAATGCTGCATTGATGTGCTTAACAATATTCATAATTATTTTAAATCTTTCAACACCCTCACTTTCTACTACATAAATGCATATTTGTAGTTTATTGAAAGTGTAGAGGGTATATGTGAGTCCGTTGAAATCCTTGACTGAAATGGAATGCGGTTCCACTTGAGTTGAAATAATTCAGATAAAAAGAATTGCAGTGATGTTGATCTTGGGCTGAGTTAAATAAAATAAAAGAATAGAACTTGATATGGAAATAATGTTAATGTTGTTGGACATAAATTCTACTTTGGGAGTGAGATTACAAGAGCAAAACAAGCGACTGCAAGAAGATATGGTAATGGCAGTAGTGGCTGCATCTACAAATAATGATACGGTATATGTATCACTGTATGTATATGGAAGGCCACCTAGGGTATATTATTTTCTCATGTATCATCAATCTAAATAGTTGTCTTCATGTTCAACCAACACAAATATGTTTGGCTTACAATAGGTAGCTTGTTTGAATCACAGGAGAAGCATTTTAAGCACCAACCTTGTGGCTCAATTAGCATAGGCAAGATCTTTCATAGGATTTAAGATTTAATTTATTGTTTTATAATTTTTAATTTAAATTAATAATTATGTAAATTATAATTAATAATTAAATAAAATATATTTTAAATTCACAATTAAATAAATTAAATTAAATTAACAATGAAATAAAATAATTTATTGTTCTGAAATTTATATTTAAACAATAACAAAGTAAAAAGTAAAAAGAATTTAAAAATTAAATTTATTGTTCAATAATATTTAATTCAAATTAACAATAACAAAAATAATTTATTATTCTCAAATTTATAATTGAAAATTTTTAAAGTAAAAAGTAAAGACAATTTCTCCTAATACATATCATTATTTATGTTGATTTTTTATGGATTTATTATTATTTGATGTATATATATATGGTGTGATTTCATAATATTATGTTTTATATTTGGTTTAAAATTATTATTTACAATATAATGAGTCTCTATATTATATCGCGAAAGAGGCTTGCTTCGATTCCATCACGAGTTGCATTATATGTTGATCGATGCATATTTGATTTTACATTATAATGAATTGATGGGAAGGGTAGAGGAATGCCCACATTTAGTTGGTTAGTATAATTTATGATTGATTTTTGTGGCTTCATTTGGGAATTAAATGTTAGGGTTAAAATCTTCAAAAAAGGTGATAGATGATAACATTTATTATCACTTTGACAACTCATGGATCATCTCTTTCATCCTTCTAATTAGTTGTTTTGTTGAGATCTTCACAACCATATTTGATCTTTGTTTATTGATCTAATTAAACTTGCATTAGCTTTTAGTTAGGATACATTGGAATTTTAGAGGGATTTTATTTTGGTTAAAAATATTTATTATTATTTAAATTTTCTTATTTTGAAATTAAAATTTTACTAAATGTTATGATTGTAAATTTTTGCTATATAGATTTAAATAATTTGAATGTTTATTTCTTCTAGAATCTAAATTCTTAATAAATTTTAAATTTGATTAACCAACTAAATGGTGAAGTTGATGCTGGATCAAACAAAAAAAATTAACAAATGTTATGTGAACAACTCAATAATTATGAGATCATTACTATTCATATGATTTATATATATTTAATATATTATACATTAATAAATATTAGATATAATCACAAAATAAAAATATACAATTCTTCTTACTTTGCACCATAGAGGCAACTGCTAGTTGTGTTCATCTAAGAGTTTCAATGCATTGATGCTATTGGGAAAGAACATGTTTTGGGAAATTGATATGTGGATCAACTGAGAGCACCAGTTGATTTTATATGCTTTTAATCAATTATGAGAAGCATGCCCTAGAATACCATGTAATATTTCTCACTACACTTTTCATTTCCCACAAAAATCACAGAAGGAAAGTTCATATGTAAGATGATCCCAACTTGAAATTGATCCAACCAGTAATAGGAATTTCATTAAACCGGTCCGCCTACCCTTTCCATGGCTTCACAGTTTAAACATATGGAAAGAAAACATGTAAAATATATTTAAGTGATAATAATAAAAACAATAAAAACTATCTTCTTAAGATGTCTAAGACCCAAAAATAATATAAATTATACAAAGAAGATACAAATGATAAAGATAGTGTTTTATTATTTTTTAGAAGTAATTTAGTATTATTTTTTGGATTATGGTGTAACTAATAAATTAAAATATATATATTGGTATAATGATGACCCAAATTTAAATATCATTAATAATCATATGACAGTTTTAATAATATTATTAATATTTAAATGATTTATAAGTAAGATATTAATATTAATTGATATATAGGTATAATGAAAATATGAGAATTTGAATTTTTATATGAATGAACTAACCGCACAATTATTGTGTTTTAAAAATAAAAACAATATTATACCAAACCATAATAAAATACATAATAAAATTTCATGTTATAAAAACTTAATTTGTCATGGTGTTATTTGTATAAATATAACACACAATTAATTGCCAATTGTAATTATTTTATGAACAACTCTACATTGATAAGAATAAATCTTATTATGGTAAATGATACTTGACCATAATAAAATACTTTTAAAATTATAATATATAAATAAAAATTGTTATCATTAAATCATTTTGATAATGGTTTAAAGTGTTTTAAATTAATTGTTTTTTTTTTTTTAACAAGCGTTATATATATGATGTAGGCATTTCAAGTATATAATATAGATAAATAGATTTAAATTAATTGGAATATATATAATATTAAACATCATAATAAATGTAAAGTAAATAAATATTATGTAAATAATTTTAAAAACGAAAAATTATGTATATAAAATTAGTAAATTTTTTTAAAAGGTGATATAATGTTTTATGAAATATGCTATATATTATCCTCCTTATTTTTGAATAGTCATTATATTTACAACTTTACAAAAACTAACATATTTTTTAGAGTTTGAGTGTTTTATCCAACTAAAAAGTTGATATAAACTGATTTCCTATTAATTTATATGGAAAGTGGACCTTGACTTTTTACAAACCACTTTAATATTAAAACCATATTATAAATTAATATTAGTATTTCTAATGTATTTTAATAGAAATATTTATTTTTAAATTTTTTTTAATGATTTGTTTGTAGACCAAATTTATTTATTTTTCCTTTCAGCCTGTTTTTTTTTTTCATTTAAAAAAAAGAGGCACGAAGTCATAGCTAAGAAAATGGCCTCCAAGTCATACAATTCGAACACTGACCATTGATATACTAAATGCAATTTGAAGTATTATAAGCTTTGAAAAATGCTAACAATAGAATTGAAACCCTAATAACATGATTTTATGAAGGGGTGGTTGTTCAAATTATTTTATTTTACAGATTATCTAATTATGTAGAATGTTGGTATTTCTGTGTATATTTTATATATTTCGATCAGAATTACATAAAATGTTGATATCTTTGTCTATATTTTAGAAATAAATATATAACGGATTTACAGTAATAAGCAAGCATATATCTAAATTAGTGAGTTCTTTTGGTTAAGTAGTGACGAGCAAGAGATATCTAAACCATCAAAATCATCCATAATACGATATTGATTTTAACTATTTGTCTCTCCCTATCAAATATTTAAAGAGATTTATACTTTACTAGATGAATATAAACAACCATCATATTTATCAATTAAATTACAACCTTTTAAATGATTTTTTTTTTTAAAAAATAAAAACAATAATTATTTAACTCAAAATATTTTCAAATCCATGATGAAAACTATAGCTAAAAACACTTGAAAAGTTTTTTCCAAAATTAATTATTAAATATGTTGAAATTCTTTTTTAAAAACAATCTCCTAAATTTTATTCACAACTAAAATTTTATAACATTTTTTTAATTCATGCGACTCTTTCGCTGCGGATCTCCACCAAAGGAATCTCACCAACACGCACTGAAAAATAACGGATAAGCAGCTACACGACACTGGATTTTAATTTTCAAACTCTCAACGAATCCACACTGTTCACATTCCACATTCCAAAGTTGACTCCACTTTCGTCGGTTTCGTTTAATCTCACCCTGTTCATATCGTCACTTGCTTGGAGTTTACTGCGGACGGTGGCTGGCAATGGCAATGGCATTCCGGCAAGTGCATGTGCTTCTGCTTGACAAATCTCTCTAATTTCTTCGTGTCTCGCGTCGAAGCGCGTCACCATTAAATTATTTTCAAAAACAGCCAAATGAAATTAGCTACGAATATAGGTAGGTATATGCGAAAAGTGCCATGCGCTGCCGCACATCTCAAATGCTGTTAAATATTACCCGCCGACCACCTTACCAGAATTTTTGGTACAAGGCACTCGTGAGTTTGTCAAATGTCCAGCAATTTTTGTTCTGGTAAGAGTCAGAGCGAACGAGGCCGGCAATCTTACCTACTTTATTTACCAGCCTATATAAGTCTCTTTCCTCCCTCATCGCTCTATTAAACATCTTCTTTCCAAGCTTAAATTATTCATCTCTTTGCTTTACTGCGCTTCGATCGCGTGATAACTCTGAAAATGTTGGGAAGTCTGTTATGTTTGGCTTTGCTTGTTGTTGGGTTGGAACGGTCCAGCGGAGCAAGACTGCTGTTTGGCGCCCAACAAAATCCTTCATCGTTCGATACGAATCTCGAATCTGTAGTGGCGGCGGCCACTACAGCAGCTGTGAAAGACGTCGCAGAGAACCATGGAGTGGCATGCGAGGGGGCTGAGATGAAACTCTGGAGCGGCTCTGCACAGAATGCCACAGGCGGCGACGACAACAACAACCTGACGTTCAGGTTTAACAAAGATCGAACCCGTGACATTCCGAAGAAAGAGTCGAGGTGGTGTACAATGTTCTGCCAAAAGGGGAAGTACCGCCTTCTAGGCCGAGTCCAGGAGGAAATGCCGCGGTCGATGGGCAGCGGCTTTCCAGATCCATCCACAGCCCACCGGTGGGTCACTAGACCCTCACATAAAACTTAACACATCACAGTCAACAAATTCGTTGGGATCCTCTTACAACGCCGAGACGACAATGGAGCCTGAAATCTATGCACACAGGAAACATTACAGAAACTATTCTTTAATTATTTTTCAGAAGTATAGTAAATATACACAGTAAAATTCCATTAATCAAATATTAATAGCGTGTAATCCTCTGGTTATATCTAATTATTAAGATTTCTCAAGTTCCTATAGCTCATATATGTTTATAAAATAATCTTTTCGTACACGGCTTCCGTGATTCACTTGTGACCTATGGTGAATTCATTATAGTGGCATTAAATGTTATATTTAATCTTTTCTGGTTATATTTAATAAATGTTTATAAAATTATTATTTGTGATCTATGGTAATTTTATTATAGTAACATTTTTTATGTTCAAAATTTCATATGCATAGGAAACATAATATTTAAAAAAGTTGCAATGCAAGTTTCATTTCTCAAATTACTAAATGGGAAGTTCAATATATTATTGGAAAAAAAAAAAATTATTGTGTTCATTTATGAGTACATCTTATGTTTATCTTAGGCTCAAGCTAATAGTTTGTAGTTGTTTTTTAATAAGAAAATATTTTTATGTAATGTTCTTATGCTTTTTTTGAAGTTGTGGGAGATCGCCTCTCTTCGGTAAATACAATTTAGAGTGAAGGAGACTTTTAGTGGTTCAAATTTGGAACTGTGGTCATCAGGTTGAGTGTTGGAGACCTTTGGTGGCTCGGTTTTGGAAGTGTCATCGTTAGACTAGCGAGTAGTTAATAGATTCATGTTAGTCTACTCCCTTTGTCCTAGCAAGACTTGACTTTAAAAATTTTATCCCGAGTCTCTTGTTGATAAACACCTAAAACTTACCAATCCACCTAGCACTTGGGACTTACAATATATCATATATACTTGAATAATAACACCAACTACAATGTAATCAATCACCAAAAATGTTTCATCCCATTGACAAATGCAAAGCATAAGAATGATATGGCATCAATATCATACATGGAAACTAAATATTTTGTGTTGAATGATGTAAGATGAGTTGATTGCTAAAACAAAATGTAACATTATTAAATAGATGAGTTTATCTATTACTCAAAATTACATTTGTGGGTAAATTATTAATTAAATAATATTTATAATTTAATTTTCTAAACATAAAAACATAATATATTAAATTATAGACTTTTGAAAATACATTATATAAATTTTTATCAACACATATTAACATTTATAATCCATCTTTAAAAATAAAAGGATAAAAATATCAAAATCTCTCCACACAATACATTGTTATCTTTAAAGTAATAACCCAAAAAAGAAAAACATAATTATCTTTTAACGAGTTTCAAACGGCCAGTTAACTACAAACGCAAAGCTAGTTAACTACAAATGCAAATAATAGTTGCACCAAACAGACCAAAAATCTCTTTGCGGTCACCATGCTGCACAATAAGACTCCAAAGTCAAACCAGTTAAGAGCATAATGCAAATTTTATTGAATGAATTTTATGCTTTTTGAAAGCAAATTTATCCAAGAATTAAGTATTTACAGCTTCTTAGCCGTCGGCGACTCCGTGAGAATAAACATCCTTCCATACAAACTACACACACAAACTTTCTCGGTTAGTGAGGGTCTAATGACCGCCTCCCAGGCTGGGAGTAGACTTGAGAACCCGTTTAATATGCTGTTGTCGCTTTCGATTTGGATAGTTGCTGCCCGTTGATTTAGACTTGAGAACATTGTACACCACCTCATAGTCTTTCTCTGCAACGTCACCAATTCGATTCTCATTAATATTTTGTTATCATTCATCTCAGCCACTTCGCGCGGTAGCCACGGCTAAATTGAGATGAGGATCGAAGGCGGACGCATTTTCTGTGCCGACAAATAACAAATGATTCGTCTCCAGCAGTTTTCTTGCTCCGATGCTAGGGTGGAATCCTCCGATAATCAAACATAACAACAGTGTTATCAACATTTTCATATGCAGGCTTTTCATCGATTATATTCTGGTGGGATTTCTGAAAAGAGATAAATGAATTGGGTCGACAGTAACAGAACTTTGCTGGCTGCTTCGTTCATTTTGACTTTAAAGCTCGAAATCTAATTTGAAGATTTGACCATTAACACGGCGACAATTGATTCGTAATCAATAAAAATTTGGTAATTTGGCCACATAGTTTTTGGAATTTGGAATTGGTGTTTACCTGAAAACGCATGCGGCAACCCGAAAAAACATGTGTTACACGTGTCAAAGTTTTGATGGCTCTGTAACCTGCTATATTCGTCCACGGGGTAGGTGACTAAGGCGTGCTGCACAAACCTTGTTAAAAGTCAATCCCATAATCCACTTGATCCCGAACCACGATTAGGGGAACCCTACCATATTCATCCAGGGGTAGGTGATTAAGGTGTGCTGTACAAACTTCATTAAAAGTCAATCTCATAATCCATTTTGATAGTGAACTAGGTTAGAGGAAAGGGATTGATTATTGGATCATTTAAGGTCATTCAATTTCAGATTTCAATTTGATCATAGAGATTAATTGTTGAATCATGAGTTATGGTTGAGAAAAAAAAACTGATTATTGGATAATGTTTGATAATTGTGATAAAAATTGTAAATATATTTTCTTATTATAATTTATTGATAATTATTAATTTTAGAAGGAATTATACCATTCCATTTGTTTTAACTCGGAATTATTATGCAAGTCACTGGGCAATGAAATGTCTTTGTTCTGGGTGTAAAAAATATGCATGAAAGTTTTAGGAGGCAAGGTGTGAGGTCTTTATTAAGTCAATTAAAAAAATAATATTTGTTGTATTCTGATTGGACAAAATATTTGGGACGTTATTGGCACCCTCTCTTTGTTCAAGAAAAGTATTGAATGATGTTGACAACACAGGTGATTGCAAGTTAAATGCAATGATTTTATATCGTGCAGATTTGGCAGCGAGTTATGTAATGATCAAACTTGGTTGGTAGCAACATGGAAAAACGGGATTTATGATTTCGCCAAAGTTAATAGAAGAGTTGGAATGCTATTAGAGTACTTGGCATTGAAAGTTGGTTTCACGTGATGCTTGATTGAGATGGAGGCATTTAGTAAAATTCATTTTGGCTTTATTGTTTGTAGGCATTTAGAGGAAAGATTGTTGGAGCTTTGTAGCTTGTGGATTCTTTTATTGTTTTTCATTTGCATTATGGGCAAAGCATCGACAAAGAAGTAAGTATCTCTCATAGGAATCAGATTCATATCCGCAACATGTTTTTATTTTTATTTTGCTTGTGTTATATTTCAGTTATGTTTTTATGTTTTATATGTTCATAGATTAGGTTTGTTCTTTTGATGGGTATGAATTTTACTATGGAGCTTTGTTTTATTTTATTTTAAGGTTCTTGTTCAATGAGGGTTTAGTTTTTTTGTTGAAGTGGAGTATGTTATTTAGAATTTGAGTTAATTAGTGTTGTTGATTTTGATTTTGTTATTTATGGGTATGTAGGAAGGAGACTATTGGGATGTGGTTCTATCATTGTATCGGGTTCGTATCCTCAACCTACTTTTCCTTCTATCCAAGTTATGTTTAATATTTGGATAATATTATAGATTTTTATATGCTTGTAGACTAGGTGGAGTCTTTTACTTGGTAAGAATTTACTATGTGGCTTTGTCTATTTTTTTCCACAAAGATATTGGTAATAGAAAAAGTGGTAGAGAAAACATTTGGTTTTGTGAATAATAATAATAATAATAATAATAATAATAATAATAATAATAATAATAATAATATTATTATTATTATTATTATTATTATTATTATTATTATTATATGCTAAATCCTTTTTAAATTTCTCTAAGTGTATTTATTTACAGTAATTAGGTTCATATTCATGACTTATTTTTCTTTCTATTCGGCTTATGTATAACATCTAGGTAGTATTGGTAAGTTTTGTGTGCTTGCAGTCTAGGTATGTTCTTTTAATTGGTAGTAATTTTAGCATGGGGATTTGTTTTTTCCTGCAAACATGAGACAAATAAGGCAAATAGTAACAAAGGTTTTTGATGTGGGGTATTTAGGATTTGAGACAATTTGTGTTGTGAGTGAAGGTTTAGCATAAATTGCATGGTTTTTAGTAGTAATTAGACTTTATTTTCTAATTGAATTATGTAACTAACACTTTTAAGGTTCTTATTTTTCTTTGTATCTAGCTTATGTTTATTATTTGAGTAATATTATTGAGTTTTATATGATTTTAGACTAGGTTTGGTCTTTTATTGGGTAGGAATTTTATCGTACAACTTCTTTTTTGCACAAAAATGGTGGTGATACAAAAAAAAAGATGGAGTGAAACTTGTATTTGTTAGTCACATCAGAATTATGAATAACAACCCTTTTTTCCATTTATGTAATGCTTTGTAAGTGTTTGTTACTAAAAGTAGAAAATATATATGATAACAATATAAACATTCTTCCTAACATTGTTTATATCATGATATTGGATGTATTTAAAAATTTGTTAGCTCTATGTCTGATTTCACTAATTTTGTATATTATGTTATTTATATTTTATTATTTATTACATGAATGTATTAAACTATTTCTTTTTTATCAAACATATTATGGAGTATATTTTTTTTTAAATTTAGGGTTTGAGGCAATTAGTGTTGTTGATTTTAATTTAATTGTTTCTAGATTTACATAGAGGAGACTATTGAAGCCCATTTTTGTTATTGTATCAAGCTTGTATCCATGACCTACTTTTATTTCTAT